>JAJHSJ010001662.1:0-53399 GCA_021015155.1 Magnolia officinalis
CTAAGGGAGTCGGAAATCCCATATCAGCACCTCTCCAAGGCACTAATACATGAACATTTACACACACGAGCATTACACAAATACTAGAATACACTATTCCAACATACATGACGTATGTTAGCAAATTCGGTGTTAGGGCTATTCTTTCGCCAAGCGGTTTTTTTTATCGCGTATACCATATTCATACGACAAATGATCATGACAATTGCTTTTCCAAAATTTACACATATGCGGTATTTCTAGAATACACAATTTCAACATACTAGGCATTTACACACGAACATGTATTTCGGCGATTCCTTTCGCCAAACTAGTATTTTATCCATATATTATATAATCATACATTAAATAAACATGTCAAACATTTTTCCAAAAAAAATACGTATACGGTATTTCTACGTATATCTAGAGTATGTGAAATTCCATATTCTACAACGTTAATCGAAACAGGAAACGGAAAGCACTTTGTACATGTGCATTTACATCAGATCATGAATCTATCATTATCTGACATTGAAAGCGTTGAAAAACGTAACTTATACACTTAAAGTCCTCACCTTGGCCCTTGGAATTCCAACGAATCAGCAAGGGTAGTAGAGCTTCCGTATACGGGAGTTTCCTAGCCTAAAGAGCGGAATCGATTAGCTTTTTCATAACCTACAACGATCCTACCTCAAATCAGACCTAGGGTTAGGGTTTCTTACCTTCAAACGGGATGGATACCGCCGGGAAAACAAACACCCAGAACGGAGCGGTGTAGGCCGTGTGATGAATGGAACAGCAGGAGGAAGATCGCCTACAAACTCCAAGCTCTTCTCTCTCTTTTCTCTCTCTCTCTCTAGGGTTTTTCTCCCAAATTCGTATGGCTGTGAGAGGGGCTGTTCTAAGCCCCTTTTATAGCCAAAAACATCTCTAAAATAGACTCAGGTTCAAGGGTGACTGCATATATAGGCATTTCGCCACTTTTCCAGCTCAAAAGGGAGGTTTGGCCTCCCTTGAGCCAAACGTCAGACTTAAGCTCACCATCTATGGATCTACGTGGGATTACGTTTTCGACTCGATCGGATTCCCAGATCGCACGTGGCGGACCACTTTCAGTTCAACGGTCAGTGGGCCACGATCAGAAATTCCAAGTACATGTAAATGTTCCTGAAATTTTCTTAATCCGAGGGTGTAATTTGGTCTGATTCTGACGGTCAGGTTGCTTAATACTGACGCGCAACCGAATGATGCCAGATCACTATTCCTGATATTTTATTAGGATGGGAATAGTGTTTTTCACACTCCCTCGCTCCGGATCGAAACGAATGGCCGGGGACATCGGAATCATCTGATTTTTGAGATGATTGTCAAGCCCAGTGGGGCGGTCCTAGTTCCTTAGCTTCGTGTTAATCGGACTCCCGATGTGCGATCTAGACCCAATACGAAGTTTCGTTTCATTCCCGAGAGCAGACGGGTAATGAGTTTGGTTCTAGACTTTAGGGTAACCTAGAGTCACTAATTCTGCAAGTTTTGGGTCTTGCAGATCGTATTTAAAGTGATCCCAACGGATTTCATGGCTAACCGGGTTTAGTACTTAGTTAACTTTGTTAAATTTCTAAAGGATTTAATCCTACGTGATTTCTGGTCGAGGTGGTACTCGACCCAATGTACGGAAATTTACAGGTCGTTACAATCTCCCCCCTTAAACAAAAAATTTCGTCCTCGAAATTTATACCTTTTCGTAGTCCTCGAGAATCTGAGGGTAGTTCTTTCTGACCTCGGCCTCAGTCTCCCAGGTAGCTTCCTCCTCGGAATGATGTGTCCAAAGCACCTTCACAAGTGGGATGACCTTGCTACGTAGTACCTGCTCCTTCCTATCAAGGATACGCGTCGGGCGCAGCTCGTACGTAGCATCCTCACTCAACTGTACCTGCTCCCATCTGATGATATGCGAAGGATCAGGAACGTACTTCTTCAGCATAGATACATGAAATACGTTGTGTACAGAAGCAAGTGGTGTAGGCAAGGCGAGACGATACGCCACATCACCCACTCGATCCAGTATCTGAAATGGACCGATAAACCTCGGTGTGAGCTTCCCCTTCTTCCCGAACCGAAGGACTCCCTTCATAGGGGAAACTCGAAGGAACACATGATCCCCGACCTCGAACTCCAGCGGTCGCCGCCTCGTATCGGCGTAACTCTTCTGCCTGCTCTGCGCTGTGAGTAATCGACGCCTGATAATATCTATCTTCTCTGTAGTCGTCTGTACCAACTCCGGGCCAATCAGGCTACGCTCGCCAACCTCTGCCCAACAGTGCGGTGCCCTACAAGGTCGACCATATAGAGCCTCATATGGCGCCATGCCAATAGTCGCCTGGAAGCTGTTGTTGTAGGCGAACTCTGCGTACGGAAGACAGTCATCCCAGCTGTCCTTGAAGTCCAACACACATGCTCGCAACATATCCTCCAGAATCTGATTCACCCGCTCTGTCTGCCCATCAGTCTGAGGATGAAACGCTGTACTGAACTTCAACTTCACACCCATCGCCTCCTGGATACGAGTCCAGAAGATGGATGTGAACCGCGTGTCTCTGTCCGACACGATCTCCAAAGGAACCCCGTGCAGACGGACGATCTCCCTGATGTACAATCTAGCCAGCTCGTCTGCAGAGTTCGTAACTCTGATAGGGAGGAAATGGGCCGATTTGGTCAACCGGTCCACAATCACCCAAATGGAATCGTGTCCCTTCCTCGTCTTCGGCAGCCCTGATATGAAGTCCATGGAGATGAAGTCCCACTTCCACTCCGCTATAGGCATGGGCTGAAGTAGTCCAGGAGGTCGGCGATGTTCTGCCTTGACCTGCTGGCACGTCAGACATCGAGATACATACTCAGCAATGTGGGCCTTCATGTTATCCCACCAATAAGTCCGTCTCATATCCTGGTACATCTTCGTGCTACCAGGATGCATCGCAAGCTTCGAGTTATGGGCAGACTCGAGAAGCTCGCGTCTCAAGTCAGCCACATCAGGAACACATAGGCGGCCACGGAATCGTAAACCCCCATCAGAACCAACTCTCCACTCGGAGTCCACGGCGTCGCTAGCCTGCTCTCGAAGCTCAGACAGCCGTATATCGCCCTCTTGGGCCTCAACAATCCTGTCGTCAATAAGTGGCCGCACCCGAACGTGCGCAACACACTCAAAAGGCTCCTCGACAGTGAGTCTCTGCTCGAAGTCCCGCACAAACTCCATCATGTCCCACTCGGCTATCATCAGCGGTGCCGCAAATGCAATCGCCTTCTTGCGGCTCAACGCGTCTGCCACAAGGTTCGCCTTGCCAGGATGGTAGGAAACCTCGAACTTGAAGTCCTTCAAGGTCTCCATCCATCGGCGCTGTCTCATATTCAAATCCCGCTGTGTGAATATGTACTTAAGGCTCTTGTGGTCGCAGAAAAGCTCGAACTCCTCACCGTAGAGGTAATGTCTCCAGAGCTTCAATGCAAAGATGACAGCTGCCAACTCCAGGTCATGTGTAGGGTAATTCTCCTCGTGCTTCCTTAATTGTCTCGAGGCATACGAAATCACCCTATCCTTCTGCATCAGAACACAACCCAAACCAACGCGAGACGCGTCAGTATATACCGTGTACTTCACCCCTTGCTCTGGCAATACTAGCACAGGGGCGGACGTCAACTTGTCCTTCAGCTCCTTAAAAGCTGCCTCCGCCTTCTCATTCCAGGCGAACTTCAAGTCCTTCCGAGTCAACTGAGACAATGGCCTGGCAATCTTCGAGAAGTCCCGAATGAAACGTCTGTAATACCCAGCCAGACCAAGGAAACTCCTCACCTCAGTAACCGACTCAGGCTGCTGCCAATCCTGAACCGCGGCTACCTTAGCAAGGTCCACTGCTATCCCATCCTTGGACACTACATGTCCCAGGAACTTGACTTCCTCCTGCCAGAAGTCGCACTTCTTGTATTGCGCAAACAACTGGTTCTTCTCCAACGTACCCAATACTGCTCGCAGGTGCTCCTCGTGCTCCTCCCGACTCGTGGAGTATATCAAGATGTCATCGATAAAGACGATGACGAATCGGTAAAGGAAGGGCCGAAATACCCGGTTCATCAGATCCATGAACACGGCTGGTGCGTTCGTCAGACCGAACGACATCACTAAGAACTCATAGTGCCCAAAGCACGTCCTGAAGGCTGTCTTCTGCACGTCCTCCTCTCTCACGCGCAACTGGTGGTACCCTGACTGAAGGTCAATCTTCGAGAAATACTTCGCCCCCCTCAACTGATCGAACAGATCATCAATCCTGGGCAAAGGATACTTGTTCTTCACCGTGACCTGGTTCAACCTACGGTAATCAATACACAACCGTAGCGACCCGTCCTTCTTCTTCACGAACAACACAGGTGCTCCCCAAGGAGACACACTAGGTCGAATAAAACCTTTCTCTACAAGTTCGTCAATCTGTTTCCGCAGCTCCTCCATCTCACATGGAGGCATACGATAAGTCGGCAACGAGATGGGCGTCGCACCAGGCGTAAGGTCAATCGTAAAATCAATCTCACGCCGAGGAGGTAAACCAGGGATAGTCTTAAAGACTCCAACAAACTCCCGAACCACTGGCGTACCCTCCAGTGTCGGACCATCAATCGGCACAAGTAAAGCAGCATAACAATCAACTCGACAGGGCCAACTGACCTGCACTGGGAACGTGAAAGCTGTGCCGTCAGGTCCATAGGCAGTCACGATCCGAGCATCGCAATCTATCTCCCCTCATCTTGGCGAGCCAATCCATGCCAAGTATAACGTCGTAGTGCCATAGCGGAGCAACAATAAGGTCGACGAGCACTGTGCTGCTACCCAAAACTATCGAGCAACCCTCGCATAACCGTGTGACATCCGACAGGTCCCGGTAGCCGTAGTGAGTCTCATTCCCTTAGTGGGAATCGTATGCAAAGATAGACGTTTCACCGCCCCACAAGAAATAATAGAAGTAGTGGACCCAGTGTCCACCAATAAAGAAACGGGAGTATCATGAAATAAGCCGTACCCTCAAAAGCCGTCGGTGCCGATATCGACGTCTCTGGTGCCTCAGCAACAAGTGTATGTACACGAGCCTGCTGCTGGCGGTTCGGCTGAGGAGCCAGGGTCGCTGTGGCGGCCTGAAGGCGGCACAGGAGGTCGGAATGAAGGATGTGCAGGAACAGTCTGTAGCGGCGGAGCTGATATGGCCTGTGGATAAGGGCGACCCAATCTCTGCGGTGGCGCAAATCCGCTAGCCCTCATGCGCGAGAAGCAGCTCTCAGCAGGGTGTCCTGGTTTCCCGCAAAATGTGCAGGTCACCAACAGGCGTCTCATAGGAACAACTGGCGCTGCGGCCCTGGGGGAAAATCAGCCCGAGGCCTCTTGCCTAAGATAGGCCTGCTCTGTACATCCTGCCGCGGTCTCGCAACCATAGTACCACATGATCGGGCCAAACGGTCCACATCCTGCTCGGCCGTCATAGACATGTGGACCAACGCCGCATACGTAGGGATACTGTGGCAGCATAACTTCGACCGTATGTCAGGTCGCAAGCCCCCAGTGAATCGTCGCATCCTCATCTGCTCATTGACGAGGATGGTCGGGACAAAGCGGCCCAACTCAGTAAATCGGTGCTCATACTCCGTCACCGTCATGCCTCCCTGCCTGAGGCGCAGAAGAAACTCATCCTCCCGCTCATGCCGATACGTCTGCGGGTAATACTTCTCGTGGAACCGAGACTCGAAAGCCTCCCAGGTCCACACGAAGTCTACTGCGACCGTGCGCAGCACACTGTCCCACCATAAGCTGGCCTCCCTCTCAAACATGAAGGTAGCCAACTCAACCTGCTCTGCCTCGGAGCAATGCAACATCCGTAGCATCTTGGAGATGCGGTCTAGCCAGAACTCCGCCTCCTCGGGTCTGTGAGAACCCACAAATGAGGGAGGCCTCAAGCGCTGAAATCGCTCGAGTACCACGAGTACCGACATCTCCAGTAGGAGGTGCGAGAGGGGTTGTAGGCAGAGGCGCATCCTCAAACCGAGCAGGAGGCTCAGAATCCTCATCAGGATGCGCAGATGTCGTAGGTGGAGTCGCACTACCACCACGGGACAAGGCCTCAGCAATAGTGGCCATAAGCTATGGTGTGCTGCTGTGCTGTATCTGCTGCTGCTGCTGCTGTATCTGCTGCTGCTGCTGCTGCATCTGCTGCTGATGCATCATCATCATCAGCTGCTCAAATCTATCAGGCGGTGGAGCAGCCTGAGAATCATGCTGCGCAGCAGATGACGGTCGATACTGCTCACGGACCGGGGGCGTGTAAGGTGGCTGTCCACCGGTAGGACCAGCAGAAGGCTGATCAGATCCCAACCCTCGGTCCGCAGGACCGCCACTACCAGAAGGAGTCTGGTCCATAGAGCCGGTCAGACGAAGATGCCGTGCTCCGTGTATACTGCCGCGGCATGCCCTATACAACATAGGGTAGATCATTTGTGAGATAAAGCACAATACACTTCATAAAGCACTTAAGCATTCCACACATCATCAAAACAAAAGAGGCTACATGCTTTTCATTTACCCAAAATTGTCATAATACATGGACTACAGAGTTACATGAATCACGACAGAAAATCACATGATAGCCAATACATCTACTACATCAAACACCTAAAACATGCTACTACCTAATACAACATCTGCATGAAAACACAAACCGCCTATCGCGGTAACCAAAGCAAACACAACATACAACAACATGGATGACTAAGCATCCGAAGCAGGCGGTGGAGGAGGAGCATTCTTGTCCTGCGCACAGCACAGAATGGCCTTCAATGTACGGGACATCTTCTTAAAACTCTTCTTCATGTAGGCTTCATTCTCTTCAAGTTTGGCTCGTAATTGACCAATCTCTTGCTGCAAGGCGGCTTGACCCTCCTCGAGACGGGCCAAACGTGCATCCAAAGCATCTCGATCCATACCCTGCTCCTGAGCCGCAGGGGGTGAACTTTCCTCGGTGTCCTGAGCCTCAGGTTCTTCTTCCTGTATGTCATCACCGCCCTCCTCATCACTCTCCTCGCCGGCGCTATCCGACTCATCTCCAGACTCGTCGAGTCGGGCTTGCCGCTGTTGAGGGCCGATCTTCATATTCTTGAGTGTCGCTTCACTTATGACTCGGACGGTGCAAGATCCTCCATATTCAATCTGTAGCCTACATCACGAGCCATCCTGCAGATCAGACGGCCAAATGGGAGCGAAAGATCGTTCCTGGCAGAACGAACAACCTGAACTATCTGGGATAGGATGAATGTGGGCAGGCATATGTCGTCCCCATGTCCCATCTTGTACAAAAAGTCCACCATCAACCGAGTACATTCCGTGCGGTTACCCGACCGTGGGTACACATTGTAGGTGAAAATGTGATCGAGTAAACGGAAGTCCTCGGCCATCTTTGTCACCGCAGTGCAATTTCCTCTCTTCCAAGTAACCCGACGACCACAGAGATATCGCGTGCGACGATCCCTTTCCCGCGCACTTCTGGAAAAGTTATCACTGGGGTGTACCTGACCAAGCGGTAGCTTCATGATCCGAGCCACTTCATCCACTGTAATCGTGCATCTAATGCCCCTCACAGAAACAGTAAACTGAAGAGGCTCAACTGATGAGTCCATGATGTGAGCATAGAAAGCGCGAACCGTGTTCTCACATGCAGGAGACTCGCCATCAAACATAGAGTTCCATCCGATGTCCACCAGGCGATCCATCAGTGGGTGTAGCCCGAACACCCTTTCATCCACATGAGCTTCAAACACAACCTTACGGCCCGCGAAGCGCCCATATTCCATGCCTATCGGGTAAGCATTTTCGACAGGATGGTCAGGATCCAGGTCTCGCTTCGACCTAAACTCCCGCACGGTGCTTGTGCCGGCCCCAACATCGGATCTTCTTCAGGAATGGGCTGGCCTACTTAGGCCGGCGTCATCGGCCGCGGTTTTCCTCTTTCCCATGAGAGATAGGATGGAGGAAAAGGAGAAAATGGTAGCCACCACACCAAGGAGGGCCATGGAAAATTGCCAAAATGGGGAAACAAGGGGCTGATCACTTTGATCCCAACAAACAACAATCCAATAGGTGTGGAAGGGGCACTAGAGGTAAGAAATGAAGGAGAAACAAGAAGAAAATGAAATGGGTTAGTAGATTACCCGATTTTTGAGCTCCAAGGAGGGGTATGAGAGCTCCAACTTGAGAAAATGGGGAAAGGAGGAAGCTAGGGCTGTTGTGGAAGGTTGGGGTGTGTGAGTTATGGAAGAAAATGGAAGATTTGAAGGTTTGGAGGGATGGGTTTTGAGAAAAATCGAAAATGGGTGTGGAGGTGTTGAAAATGGGTGAAATGAGGAAGAGGGTGCTCCAGCCCCTTAAAACCTAACCAACTTGCAATTTGGCACGTGCCAGGGTGTAGAGGGGTTCAGGCCGACCAACCTGGGCCTTGGACCCACGCCGGAAAACCGGCCGGACCGCGGTCCGCCGCCCGAGCCGCAGCGCCGCCGCGGCCGGACTTGGCCGGAGCCGCGCCGCCGATGTCTGGATCAGTTTGGCACGTGCCCAGGGTGCCAAATGCACCCTGGTTTGATCTGAACACTTGATGGATTAACGTGGGGGCCCACGAACTCAGTTCGGCTCCAGAACGGTTAGTTCCGGGAAATTTCTGCACTAATCTGATTTTTCCTGATTTTTAACGACTAATTTTTGGTGGATTGTGATCTTGACACGTCAATAGACGGTCAATGGGTGATTTGGAGTCCATGTGTGCGGTCAGGATCGAGTACAAACTCGATCAACGCGTCCGTTTTTAATGAATTTCACCGAACGGTGAAATCGGGAGACCCTAGGACTGTTTCTATAATTTTGCGCACCCTCCTAAGTATAATGCGTCAGCGTACGTAGTGGGGACATAACTCAGGTCCGGTTTTAATCAAAATCATGCTCTGATACCAACTTGTAACGCCCTGAAATTCGGGGGTCGAGTATGAACTCAACTCCCGAGTTCCAACGCATCACTTATGCAACATACACAATGCTGGTTAAATGTTGTCTGAGTTAGCGCAATAAACATGAATGAGATTATACCAAAACAGTAATTCATACTCCAGTTCAATTGTATAAAGGCAAGCGGAAGACTGAAATTTTATATTCAAAGTATGTAAAGTAACAAAATTTTATGAACTCCAGAGTATGAGTACTAACTGAGTACCAATATACATGTATTGTTTCTAAGTCAAAAATCAAAATACAATCCTCAAGAGAGGCCCTGAAAATCCCGCGATGCAGCCGGCCTAAGCAAAGCCGTCAGAATACTGCATAAAGGAGAACTCCTCCTGATCCTCATCAAAGTCGGGCTCCGGCTCCTGAACCAAGGCGCCATCTACACCTGCGACAGAGTCTGGTGGGTGTTGCAAACACCGTCCCGTAACGTGGGAGTGAGTAGCTAACTCAGTGGAACAATAAAGCATAAGTTAACATGTTATCAAATCAATCAAGCAGTAATGATAAAGCAGTACAAATCAAACATTTCTAACTACTCTTGTTAAGTGCAAAAATGATATGACATGATGCTGTATGCCCTTGCCAAACCACCCTCAAGCGACATCATCTTACGTTCGCGAATGCTTAACTCCCTCAGTGCGCCACATCTACAAAGCACATGCGGTGCGATGATGCTCATGATTACCAAGTTTTTATTAGTCCATTTCAACCAGCAGTATTGGGAAACTAAGGTACCTCCCTTGTATCATTCCCAACATGATCCATTCTAGGGTCGTCAATCCTAGTTATTCTCATACGATATTATAGTTTGAGAAGCGTATGAAGGCATCGCAAAGGGCTCAATTGCTGGCCGTCAGCTCGAGTACAGGTCTCACCGTACTCGGCTCAATCACTAGCCGTCAGCTCGAGTACAGGTCTCACCGTACTCGGCTCAACTCATACTCTAGTTGCTGTGAAAGACTCGTCGCCAATCACAGACTTGGAGTACACTCGATGATACTACGGAGGACTCGTCGCCTGTCAGCACGAGCACAGGTCTCACCGTACTCGGCTCTCGCCGTAAGTATCGACAGCTCGAATACAGTGTCCCATACCACCGTATTCGGCTCACGAGTTTGGTTGCGCAATGGTCACTACGGGGAGGCACATGGCCCCAGCGTAGGCCGACAGCTCGACCACGGTGTCCCATACCACCATGCCCGGCTCATGCGACTTAGCGGATCGAGGTACCATGGTTAAACGGGATCGCCACTGGTAAGTTTGGTACCCTAGGTTCAAGCAGTAGCGACCAAACATGGTGAACACACAAATACAATTCGGTTTACTTGACGAGCCTGACTAGCTCGAGCGCACCACAAGTTGGGCGATATGGAGCGCAAAAGCACTCCGTGTGGCCAACCACTATCGCCAACCGAAGTACGACTCGGGTTCGCCAGACACGTCTTTTGTGGCGACATGAATCTCAGCCACAATCGCAAGTCTGGTACCGAATGTTTGGACTATAGACATAGTCCCAAACTCAAACAGTTCTCATCAATAGCATGTGGAGTAAAGCATGATAAACAAACAATACAAGCATGTTAGCAGGCATGTTATAAAGCATGAAGTAAAACATGAAGTAAAGCATGTTGTAAAGCATGTTGTAAGGCATGTAGTAAAGCACTATCCACATAGGGATACAATTATGTACACATTACAAGTGAGTGGTTCTAGTGAACCACCGCATGGAGGAATCCTACATGTCTCTAAGGGAGTCGGAAATCCCATATCAGCACCTATCTAAGGCACTAATACATGAACATTTACACACACGAGCATTTACACAAACACTTAGAAAACACTATTCCAACATACATGACGTATGTTAGCAAATTTCGTGTTAGGGCTATTCTTTCGCCAAGCGGTTATTTTATCCGCGTATACCATATTCATACAGACAAATAATCATGACAATTACGCTTTCCAAAATTTACACATATGCGGTATTTCTAGAATACACAATTTCAACATACTAGGCATTTACACACGAACATGTATTTCGGCGATTCCTTTCGCCAAACTAGTATTTTATCCATATATTGTATAATCATACATTAAATAAACATGTTAAACATTTTCCTGAAAAAAATACGTATACGGTATTTCTACGTATATCTAGAGTATGTGAAATTCCATATTCTACAACGTTAATCGAAACAGGAAACGGAAAGCACTTTGTACATGTGCATTTACATACAGATCATGAATCTATCATTATCTGACATTGAAAGCGTTGAAAAACGTAACTTATATACTTAAAGTCCTCAACTTGGCCCTTGGAATTTCAACAAATCAGCAAGGGTAGTAGAGCTTCCGTATACGGGAGTTTCCTAGCCTAAAGAGCGGAATCGATTAGCTTTTTCATAACCTACAACGATCCTACCTCAAATCAGACCTAGGGTTAGGGTTTCTTACCTTCAAACGGGATGGATACCGCCGGAAAAACACCTAGAACGGAGCGGTGTAGGCCGTGTGATGAATGGGAGCAGCAGGAGGAAGATCGCCTACAAACTCCAAGCTCTTCTCTCTCTTTTCTCTCTCTCTCTCTAGGGTTTTTCTCCCAAATTCGTATGGCTGTGAGAGGGGCTGTTCTAAGCCCCTTTTATAGCCAAAAATATCTCTAAAATAGACTCAGGTTCAAGGGTGACTGCATATATAGGCATTTCGCCACTTTTCCAGCTCAAAAGGGAGGTTCTGGTGGCCCTCCTTGAGCCAAACGTCAGACTTAAGCTCACCATCTATGGATCTACGTGGGATTACGTTTTCGACTCGATCGGATTCCCAGATCGCACGTGGCGGACCACTTTCAGTTCAACGGTCAGTGGGCCACGATCAGAAATTCCAAGTACATGTAAATGTTCCTGAAATTTTTCTTAATCCGAGGGTGTAATTTGGTCTGATTCTGACGGTCAGGTTGCTTAATACTGACGCGCAACCGAATGATGCCAGATCACTATTCCTGATATTTTTGTTAGGATGGGAATAGTGTTTTTCACACTCCCTCGCTCCGATCGAAACGAATGGCCGTGGGACATCGGAATCATCTGATTTTTGAGATGATTGTCAAGCCCAGTGGGGCGGTCCTAGTTCCTTAGCTTCGTGTTAATCGGACTCCCGATGCATGATCTAGACCTAATACGAAGTTTCGTTTCATTCCCGAGAGCAGACGGGTAATGAGTTTGGTTCTAGTCTTTAGGGTAACCTAGAGTCACTAATTCTGCAAGTTTTGGGTCTTGCAGATCATATTTAAAGCGATCCCAATGGATTTCATGGCTAACCGAGTTTAATACTTAGTTAACTTTGTTAAATTTCTAAAGGATTTAATCCTACGTGATTTTTGGTCGAGGCGGTACTCGACCCAATGTACGGAAATTTACAGGTCGTTACAAATACATCATACCGGGCCTCAAATTATATCACAAGGGCCCTGTCCCTGGGCCTCAAATCCATCACATCGGGCCACATCCATGGGCCTCTCATACATCACATTAGGCCAATATACATCATGTAACGTCTCGAAAAAATTCGTACAAAGACCCGAGTACAACCTCAGGCTAATAACCCAAGGACCACACCCGGTAGTATAATTTAGAAGGGATTTAGTTAAATTCTAAATAATTAGTGGATTAAGCTTGGGCCACCATTTTTACAAATGGGAAGGTCTAGAACCAGGAATACCACTGGCTCAATGTCATCTTAAGACCTAGAAGAAATCCCATGGGCCTGTCGCTCTCGAGAGTACAATGAAACTCTGAAACGGACTTAGACCGCACGTCGAGGGTCCAATGACCCTGGAATTATAGGACAATATCTGTCCTACTAGGCTTGACAACCATCACGGGAACCAATCCCAGATAGTGTCCAGAAACGCCCGACTTGAGCCTTGAGTTAAGAGCATGAGAAATGTAAATACCTTAAGAAAATGAACTGAAACTTAAGTGAAATGGGCCATTTGTTCTTACCCAAAGTTGAGGATTCCTGACCGTTGGTTTGTGACCAAACTTCACACTTGGAGAAAGGAAATTTCCCTGCACATATCCATATAACCGTGGCCCCGATTGGACACCTATGACCGTTGATCTGACACGGGTTCTCCACGGTCGATCGAATCATTCGATCACACCGAAGTCATGTCCTAGCATGGATCCATTGTCAGGGAGTGTACCCCATGACGTAGATGAGCAGTGGGCCTCCCTAAGAGCCCTATCCGTTAGAAATGGCCGCCCACAGGATAGAAACATAGTATAAAGTGGCCCTAAGGCCATTTACACCACATTTAGGGCTATAAATAGCTATCATTTCACCCTCTCTCTCTCTCATATACGAATTTTACAAACCCTACGGGAAAAGAGAAGAGAAAAGAGATAAAAGAGGAAGGGAAACTTGGGGAGATCGTTGCAACTGTGGGAAATCTTCTCCCACGCATCCACGTGCCTAATCACCGCCTCCTTTTGCTACCCGAACCTCTTCCGGGTACGATTTCGGGTAAGAAATATAAACCCTAATGTCGAGGTAGAGCTTCTGGATAGTTTTTCGTTAACCTAGCTAACTAGTTTCATCATTTAGGTGCCCGACGTTTCATTCTTGGAAAAGTAGAATTTGGACCGAGTCTGAGTCGAGCGTACTAACAAAAGGTGCGGACTATAAATGCTTAGGTTACGATTTATCAGTGCTTTCATGTCAGCTAATGATTTATGCTTGTCATGATTGCTACCGTATTGTCTTAAACACGTTGATTTTTGTATGAGATAACACCTATGAACCGTGATAGGTAAATGATGCAACCTATGTGTTTGTTGAAATGTCTAAATGGGAAATAGAGAATGATTAGTGCTTGCTATGATTATTAATTTAGGATTCATCATTGTCATATGCATAGGGATTTCTCTGTATAAAGAATTGATAAATCATATGTTGTAACTAACATAGTCTATGTGTTTGATAAATTGTCTAAATGAGAAATTGTTGATGATTTGTATTTACTTCGAGTATTAAGGTAGGATTCTTTATTCTTATGCATATGTATGTTTTTCTCTATGAAATCAATTGATAAAATCCAAGTTATATTTAACATGGACTATGTGTTCGATTGAATGCCCAAATTAGAAGTCTACTTAGATTGTTTGTCGAATGCTGGGATAGACATTACATGTGGTTGTTAGCCGCATTTGGATAGGATTGGGGCTACAAATGTAGTCCAGGCAATCGCTAAACATCCATGTTTGGGTGGCCGAATTAGTCTTGCCACCTTGGGTAAACTCAATGAATACGAGTCGTATGACGACTCCCAGCAGTGGCTAGGCCACGAGGGGCGCTTATGCGCTCCATGTCGATTAGGTCAGCGTGTGCCCGCACCAATCGAGCTTACCTAACGAACCGGTTGACCTATTGTATGTTTACCATATATGGACGCGACTGTTTGAATCTAAGGTACCCCTCACCAATGTAAAGATCCACCTTTAAACATGGTACCACGATCCTCAAGACTCGTGAGCCGGGCATGGTGGTATGAGACACCGTGTTGATGAGCCTCCCCGTAGTGACCGCGAGCACCACTTCTTGTGACTTGCCTATCATATGAGTTTATCTAGGAGTAACGAACCTAGATGGATCTAGAACACAAGAATAGGACCGTTGTGGTTGTCTGATGCCTAATGTTCGATTTGGGTCGATATTAAAAAAGGGAGGTACCCTAGCTTCCCAAGCTTGTTGTGTGAATGAGCATAATTAATCACTTGGCTAACATGACCATGCATCACACTACATTAATTAGGATGTGGCAAAAAGGCGTTGGAGTTGCACATTTGAGGAAGTGTTGTCATATACGAAACAGGTGGTCTGAGTCGCGTGTTGAGGGAGCATTGATGGGTGAGGGCATGCATCATTACTTGCAGTCCATTCTGTATTAAAGAGAATAGCTAGGAAGTGATTGTTATGATTACCTTATCATTACCGTTTTGATTGACTTGATAATATGTGTAACTTTTGCCTTATAGAACCCCTGAGTTGATCACTCACTCCCACTCTGGGGCGGTGTTTTAAAACACCAACCATATGCTGATGTAAATGTAGGAACGGACGACGTCTATGCAATAGAGCAGGACTTCCTGGATAAGGAGGAGGAATTCTCCTACTTCCAACTCTCGGGCAGGCCGATGTAGGCCGTACCGTTATGCAAGAATCACTAGGCATTAGGGCTTAGTTGAACATATTTACACTACCACATTTTGTACATTTTAAAATTTTACATGTATATATTGAACCCGATCACGTACTCATACTCTTGAAGAAATTTTGTGCAAAACCTGTGTACTTACATAGACATGTTTTAGAATTCCGCACTTGCTTAACTTCATTAAATCTGGAGTATGATGTGTTGTTTAGTATAATCCCATGCATTCTTAATTCATGAATTTGAAAGAAATCTGAATATCATTATCCACACGACATAAGTGATGTTCGGAATCTCAGGAGTAGAGTTTTGTTCGACCCTTGAAATTTAGGGCGTTACACATTAAGTGGGCCGCATCACATGGACCACACCATAAATAGCAGCGGAGATAATGATCGAAAGATTATCTGTACCATACCACAAATAGCAGTGGAGATAATGATTTTCACTATTAAACAAATCACAGGGCCACCATAACGTTTATTTTCCATCCAATCTGTTCATAAGGTCACAAAGGCCTGAATTAAGAGGAAAAACAAATTTCATATTGATCCAGAACTTCTGTGACCCCAAACGGTTTTAATGGTGGATGTTCAATCCTCCACTGATTTTTGCAGTGTGGTCCACCTGATAGGCAGATCTATCTTATTTTTAGTCTCAAGCCTTAAAACGAGCTTGCAAGTGGGTGGACGGTTTGGATCTAACACATAACTCATGATGTAACGCCCTGAAAATCGGGGGTCGAGCATAAACTCCACTCCCGAGTTCTAGAACATCACTTATGCAACAAAATGAATGATGTTTGAATGTTGACTGTATTCGTGCATTGAACATGAGTGAGATTAAGCCAAAGCAGCATATCATACTCCAGAGACAGTTAAATTTGCAAGCGGAAGACTGTGATAGATAGATAAAATATATAAACTATGAAGAGTCTCCAGAGTATGATAACATTACCAGGTTAAATAATTTCAAATACAGTTCTAAAATATACCAAAGGTGAGGAAGTGTAATGTCTCCTATCCCAAGTACCGTAGCCCCGTCAATACAATACCAGGTCTTCATAGACCTGTCAGAGATTACGTGTAGGAGAACTCCTCCTCAACATCATAGTAGTAGTCCGGCTCTGCTTCATAAGCATCGCCAACACCTGAAACTCAACAAATCTGGTTGGTGTTGCAAACACCGTCCCGTAACGTGGGAGTGAGTGATCAACTCAGTGGAACAATAAAGCATAGGTTAACATGTTATCAATTCAATCAAGCAGTAATGATAAAGCAGTACAAATCAAACAATTCTAACTACTCTTATTAAGTGCGAGAATGAAATGACATGATGTTGTATGCCCTTGCCAAACCACCCTCATGCGACATCATCTTACGTTCGTGAATGCTTAACTCCCTTAGTGCGCCACATCTACTAAGCACATGCGGTGCGATGATGATCATGATTACCGAGTTATTATTAGTCCATTTCAAACAGCAGTATTGGGAAACTAAGGTACCTCCCTTGTATCATTCCCAAACATGATCCATTCTAGGGTCGTCAATCCTAGTTAATCTCATACGATATTATGGTTTGAGAGGCATAGTGAAGGCATCGCAAAGGGCTCGTCACCCGTCAGCGTGGATACAGATCTCACCATATGCGGCTTAATTGCTGGCCGTCAGCTCGAGTACAGGTCTCACCGTACTCGGCTCAACTCATACTCTACTTGCTGTGAAAGACTCGTCGCCAATCACAGACCGTTAGAGTATACTCGAAGATACTACGGAGGACTCGTCGCCCATCAGCACGAGCACAGGTCTCACCGTACTCGGCTCTCGCTGTAAGAATCGACAGCTTGAATATAGTGTCCCATACCACCGTATTCGGCTCACGAGTTTGGTTGCGCAATGGTCACTATGGGGAGGCCCATGGCCCCAGCGTAGGCCGACAGCTCGACCACGGTGTCCCATACCACCATGTCGGCTCATGCGTCTTAGCGGATCGAGGGTCGAGTACCATGGTTAAAAGGGGTTTCACTGGTAAGTTTGGTACCCTAGGTTCAAGCAGTAGCGTCCAAACAGGGTGAACATGCATAAGGCAGATCGGGTTACTTGACGAGCTCGACTAGCACGATCGCCGGTTGAGCTGCATGACATGAAGTGCATAAACAACTTCGTGTGGCCTAACCACTACCGACAGGCAACGTACGACTCGAGTTCGTCGAACACATCCCACGTGGCAAATGAATCTCAGCCACGAATTCAATCCCGTTACTGATTGCCTGGACTATAATCATAGCCCCAAACACAATCAATTGCAGATAGATAAAGCAGTAATGGATCAAGATTCGACTCATACAATCAAGTCTGATATCATCCGTTTAGGGCTGCCAGGGCTGTTGCACGCACTCGTTGCTCCGCTCCCCCATTACCCATGACGGATCATACAACGTAAATATAAATTTAAACATATGCATTACATAGTTAAAATCATAAAGCAGTTGAGCATGTTATGAATCACAACACAAGCATGAGTTTGTACATGTTCAATTCTTAATCACACAACTATCAAAGGAGATCATACACATAGTTAAAAGAGGTTGAGAATCATATCTCAACACCCTTATACATTACAATTTGCTAACTACTACTCATTCAGACATTTCAAGAAACACTTGAACTACATACATCACATACATGACATATGTTGATCACATAGGTATTAGGCCAAATCCTTCTACTAGGGAGCTACCCCAATTATAACACGCGTGCACCCACGACGGATAGTCATGGCAAGCATGGGTCCAAGTTCTATATTCATCCAGTCATTTCCACAAACACTTGGACTACACACTTTAACATATGTAGTGTATTGACCGTGGCGTGATTTAGGGCAAATCCTTTCGTCAAGGGGTTGACTAGTACGTTTCAATCATGTTCTTACATTCAATACACATGACAAACATAAATCATAAATCCATATTTACTTAGTCATTTCAACAAACACTTAGAATACACTATTCCAACATACATAGTGTATGTTAGCAAAAATGTATTAGGGCGAACTCTTTCGCCAAACTAGTAATTTACGCATGTATAATATATTTATACAACAAATAATCATGGCAAACACATCTCCATATACATACGTATACGGTACTTTCTACAATACAGTATTTCTACATACATAGTGTATATTAGTAGAACATGTATTTGGACGAATCCTTTCGCCAAATTAGTATTTTATCCATATATCATATATTCATACAACAATTAAACATGTCAAACACATTTCAAAAAAAAAATACGTATACCGTACTTTCTACAAATACCTAGAGTGCGTAGAATTCCATATTTTGCATCTTTAATCGAAACAAGAAACGGAAAGCACTTTGTACATGTGCAATTGCATGCAGATCATGAATCTATCATTATCTGACATTGAAAGCGTTGAAAACCATAACCTATACACCTAAAGTCCGCACCTGTTGTCGTAGAATCGCAATAGAATCGATAAGTTTGCTAAGCTTCCGTATTCGGCAGTTTGGTAACCTATAGAACGAAATAGGTTAGCTATTTCACAACCTACAACAGTCTAAACCCTAAAACAGATTAGGGTTAGGGTTTCTTACCTAGAAACGACGCCGAAAACGCCGGGAAAAATGTCAAGAAAGGGATGGTGCAGCCCGTGTGGTGGCAGGGAATGATAGTAGGGAGATTCTCCCACTTCTCCCTCACTTTCTCTCTCTTTTCCCTCTCTCAAATCCCAAATTCGTATAGCTGCCATGAGAGAGGGTTTAAGGTCCTTATATAGTCTCAAAAACTCACCGAAATAGACTCCTGTTCAAGGGTTACTGCTAATATAGGTATTTCGTCACTTTTCCAGCTCAAAAGAGAGGTTCTGGTGGCCCTCCTTGAGCCAAACGTCAGACTTAAGCTCACCACACATGGATCTATGTGGGATTACGTTTTCGACTCAATCGGATTCCCAGATCGCACGTGGCGGAACACTTTCAGTTCAACAGTCAGTGGGCCACGATCCGAAATTCCAAGTACATGTAAATGTTCCTGAAATTTTTCTTAATCCGAGGGTGTAATTTAGTCTGATTCTGACGGTCTGGTTGCTTAATACTGATGCGCAAGCGAATGGTGCCAGATCACTATTCCAGATATTTATTTTGTAAAGGGAATAGTGTTTTTCACACTCCCTCGCTCCAGATCCAAACGAATGGCCGTGGGACATCGGCTGGACCTGATTTTTTAGATGATTGTCAAGCCCAGTGAGGCGGTCCTAGTTCCTTAACTTCGTGTTAATCGGACTTCCGACGTGCGGTCCAGATCCGATACGGAGTTTCGAGATGCTCCCGAGAGCAACCGGGTAATGAGATTGATCCTAAACTTTAGGGTAACCTAGAGTCAATGATTCTACAAGTTTTGGGTCTTGCAGATCATATTTAAAGCGATTGGTGCTAATTTCACAGGCACTCTAGTTTAGCACTAGCTAATTCTCGCCTAATTTCTAAAGGATTTAGTACTGTAAGATTTTTGTCTGAGATGGTACTTAGGCCTTTGTAGTTTGTATATAAAGTGATCCAAGTTTTACTACTTGTCTAGTTTAAGTTAGTGTCTAGGGCGAAAGTGCTTTGAAAAATTGAAAGCACAAGGTAGTGAAGGGTGGGATTTGTGAAGAAAATGGTTTAAGGAGCGATTTTAGACTGTGGGATTGAGTTTTGACAAGTTGATAAGGTCTTAGGATCGACCCATTGCCTAAGGACGTCTAATCCCAAGTTGGCAAAAATCTGGGATGTTACACATGATCAAGCTCACAGGTCTCACTGACGTCAGTACAGTAGCCATATAGCTGGTGGGTTGCTAGCCCACCAGTAGATGGACGGTTGATAAAACACTTACATTATGGTGGGACCACGTGCTACCAGCACGTGCACCAGGTGGATCCCCAGCGTCCAAAATCCCCTGGACAGTAGAGATAAAACATATACATCATGCGGGACCCACAAGACTTGCTGACTTTGGGGGGGGGGGGGGTCCCACCGTCCAAGCATGGACGGTGTGGATGGCACACGTATGGCCCTCCCAAGAAGTTTTGAATTAAGAAGATATCTGTGTTTTCCTTCACCCAAGCATCTGGACGTCCAGCGGATGGATGGCTTGGATGAAACTCATCATCAAGGTGGGTCCACACAGATAGATGGTGAATATAGCACATATATTATGGTGGGTCCCACGTCCGTGTATTGGACGAACGGTGGGGATTAAACCCATACATCACGGTGCATCCCACACAGCACTGTCCAGATGGACGGTGCAGATATAGAATATATTCAGCAAGGTGGGTCTCATCCCACACATGTAGTTTGTGTGGGTGGGCCTCACGTCCAAACAGATGGACAGTGTGTACAAAACACATACATCATTGTAGCCACAGAGCTTGCAGACGTCACTTACAGCAGCTAAATGCTGCTAGGCAACAGATGGACGACTGAAAGAACATATACATCATGGGGTCCACGGAGCTTGCTGACATTAACCAGCAGCTGATAGCTGCGTGGGACCCACTGTCCCTGCAATGGTTAGACGGTGTGGATTTAAGGCACCTACATCACGTGTGGGTCCCACATGCATGAGGATGGATGGTTGGTTGGTATAACACATACCTCATGATCAGACCCACATAGCTGATGTCAACAGCAGCAGCTAATAGCTGGTGTGGGGTACTCCAGCGAATCCTACCTCCCATTTCAGGTGGGTCCCATGTGCTGGAGGTGGCATGTCATCGAGGTGGGCCCCACGTTTGCATCAAGCTGATATTTGTATTTTTACTTCATCCAGGCCTATCCAAATGGACAGGCAGTAAGGTGGGTCCCAACACATGGACGGTCTAGATCAGGTGGGCCACATTCCATCACAAAGAGAGAGAGAGAGATAAGGATAGAATCGACGTGCGATGGAGGGCTCCGCCACTATGAGCCCTCCCTTCCATGCATTACAACACATACATCAGGTGGGTCCCAATACATGTGGGCCCACCGATAGAGATCAATGATAAAAATGTTAATATCACCCACCTATGGTCCTCTTCCTTAGTTCCTTGGAATCCTGGCCTCCTAAGCTCTCTCTTTAAGGGTTGATGATGAAGTTTGAAGGGTTGGATGGTAAGATGAGGGTGTAGGAAGTGGGCCTTGATTTTTCTCTCCTTAGAGCTTTTCTCTCATGGAAGCTTGGGAAATGGTGGAGAGAATGAGAGAGGAGAGGGTGTTATAAGAGAGATGGGATGAGAGGAATGGATGTTGTAAGAAAATGACATGGAGGGTATGAGCTTGGTTGAATTTTGGATGAGAGGGATGGGTGGAGAGAGAGAGAGAGAGAGAGAGAGAGAGAGAGAGAGAGAGAGAGAGAGAGAGAGAGAGAGAGAGATTGGCTTTGGTAAGGCTTGTGTAAGAGAGGGATGGGTTGTGTACTTGACTTGTAATTGATTGATTGATGTGAAAGGTGGTAGAGATTCTCTTAGGATTTGTAACGCGCGGCGTTTTCTTCGAAATAAACATGGGCCCACAACTCCTGGCCTGGGTATCGGATCGGTGTACGAGACGCAAGGTTGGAATAAAGGCGACGGCGCGGTCGCTAGGATACAAGTTTTGAGTCGAGTGGACATAGATATATAGGGTGCGACTTAGGGTCACGAGCAAATGCCGATTACAGGTCACACATTGCCGGAATTCGACCGGGAGGACTGTAGAATCCTAAGGAACGGTATGGACTAGGTTACGGGCCTTACAACAGGAGCAATCGAATGTTGTGAATAATTATCAATGACCATTCAATGGTCCCAACTCAAACACATATAATTCTAGTTGGCGGAACCACCCAAACTTCAGTTGGAGGAACGACCAAACAACTACTCCTCAAGGGTTTCTTCCTCCAATTCTCATTCAGAGAAGTCCCCAAGAGGATCCAATTCAAAAATTCATGCAAACTCAAGAGGAGTTCAATCAAAACATGTTATAAGCATTCCATGATATTAAAGCATCCTTGGGAGTGTTTACATCGTCTATCTAAAGAATTGAGTCACAACTAAACGTTAAGGAGAAATGGACACTTACAGCCTAACCTTTACCTAACCCGAAGCAACAATATGAGATAAGTGACCCAAGCTCTTCGAACCACCACGTGAAGCAAGATAAGTCTCTCACTACTCTCAGAAGTGGTAAGATAATTGACAAAACCATCTCGATGAGGGTTGAAAAGCCTGAGGAATCGAAAGAATCTGAGAATAATAATAGACCTAGCATGCCACACAAGAGAAAGAACCAGAGAAGCAATATAAGTTGGTTGCACTGTTCTTACAATGGTTAATTTCACCAAAGCCTGTGACCAACACTCAGGATATCTTGGAGGTGCTTAAACATGTGAAAATCAATATTCCCATGTTGGATGCCATTAAACAAATACCTTCATATGCCAATTTTTTGAAAGATCTATGTACAACTAATAGAAGACCAAATGTACAAAAGAAAATCTTCTTAGCAAAAAAAGTGAGTGCCATCTTCAAGCAAGATGTACCACAAAAATATAAAGATCCCGGTGTCCCAACCATCACTTGGATGATTGGGAATCATCGAATTAAGCACTCACTACTTGTGTAAGGCCCGTATCATGGTCCGTACCATTCCATAAGCTCCGCGGTCCTCCTGGTCAAATTCTGGCAACCCTCGACCTATATCTGACATTTGCATGCGATCCTAAGCTGAGTCCTACATATCGAAGTCGACTCGACTCGAAACTTGTACCCTAGCGACAGCGACGTCGCCGCGGTTCCAACCCGCGACTCGCGCACTGATTCGATACCCGGGCCAGGTGATGTAGGCTCGCGTTCATTCTAAAGAAATGCCGCGCATTGCGAATTCCAAGAGAATCTCTACGACCCATCACATCAATCAAATCAAGTACATCCTCCACACCCCAATGCCACCACACCCTATCCCAAGTAGAAGCACCCATTCTCTCTTTTCCCCAAGTCAACTCTCTCTCTCTCCCCACCCATTCCACCTTTACACAAATTTCAACCAAGCCCATTCACTACCAGAAAACTGGGCAAAGGCTATGGATAAAAGCCATAGCCATAGACCTATGTCTACGACTTTAGTCCGTAGCACGACCGTAGTCGTAGGTGTCATAACAATAGGTCTTAAACCTATAGCTACGGATATAATCTGTAGCCATAGATTACAATAGCTACAGATATAATCCATAGCGGTTATATCTGTAGCGAAAAGTACATCAGATATAATCCGTAGCAATTATATTTATGGCTATAGATTTAATCCATAACTATAGATTACAATAGCTACAGATATAATCGGTGAATTTAATAACAGATACGGTTGTTAGATTAACAGCTACGGTCAATATCCGTAGCTATTATCTTCATTTAAAAAGAAAATTATAATCATTTGTTCATTCAATTACCACCTGCATAATCATTCATTCATTCAATTACAATCATTCATTCATTCAATTATAATCAATTACAATCATTCATTCATTCAATTACAATTACAATTACAATTACAATAATGTTGAAATTACAATTGTCCAAGTCCACTCCTTTTCCTTTCAATTTCTTAGTGACCTCTGTAAAATTACTTCCACTATCATTTATGTAGTACTTTGAAGAGTTGTCTCGAAATGCAACTCTAGTAATGACAAAGTCACTTCCTGCAACAGCTTCATATATTCCATCATCCTACAAATAGTCATGACATTCATAAATCGGAATGACCATTGGGGGAAGAAAAGACAAAGTGAAAGAAGTGCATCATGTATTACCATTTTCTCTTCTTTTTTTCTTAATGAATTAATAAAAACTCAAAGAGGAATGAAATTGACACAAAAGGAATGGTCTCACCATATCAATTATCTCCTGAAAGGGAACAATCCAAGTTTTGGTGATCGGTGATTGGTAGAACACAAAAGTTGTGACCTGAAGGAAAAAATAACAAAGAAATACACATTTCAGCTTGAACCCCATGAGGAAACAAATGTTACTATTTTCCTTCATGATTTTCATACCTTGCTCCACCGAAAAACTTCAGCATCATAAAACTCGAGAGTTAGAAAACTAACAGGATCAAGCTGGATTGAATGACCCCAAAATTTGCTTTTCAGTTTACAGTCTCCCCAAAATTTTCATCCTCTACCTTCATGGTGGCATGCAACAATCATTGGATGATGACTGACCTGCCTCAAAGTAAAATATCAAGTTACCTACTTGACTCAAAACCAAATCAAGAATGTGAAGTCTTATCAGATTATAAAACTCGTCAAACTAAAGCATGAGAATCAGACTATCTAATCAAGATTGGTAAACTACGAAAATTTAAAACTATAAATGAAATAAAGGAAAGCATCAATTGATCAGTGAACAAACAAAAGATATGAAACTAGATGACGTTCGGATCAACGTTACTGTCTATAAGATTAGCAAATGTGCTGACCAATCCTAATGGCCACCTCATGATGGCCAATGGTCAAAAGTTCCAGTGATTGGATATTTTCAGCCATTTGATCTATAGACCAGTTTTGTAGATGGTTTCTCTAAACTTTTCTCAACATTTCAAAACAGGTGATGGACAGATGGTTATGAGCTTCTAATCAGCGCAATTTTTGGGCCAGATATCATTCAAGAGGTGGGCCACTAATTAGCATGGATCCATTACCAAATTGCACCAATTCAAGGATTTATATAGTTGATACCATTCATTAAATTAAATTCAACACACATAGTATCTTAAACCAAGATACAAGAAAGCAATTACCTTCAACAATTCCAAGAAACCCACTACAATTAGAGTCCTGCATCTTAACTTTTAGCTCTGTCCCACCAAGAATGCTGGGATCTACGTTTACATCTTCCACGACAGTCTCAATGGCAATCTTCGCAGCTCTCCCAATGGTAGAGTTGATAATGAAAATAGTTCCAATGTTCACAAAAGGGGGCCTCGAAGTAACACGTCCTTTCAACCCATTCGAAAGTGCTCCCAAACAGAAGAAAACCAACAACCCAACAAACCAAAGGAGTTTCATGGTGTGAATGTAATACCCCGAATTTTTGCCCACCTGGAATAAGACGTCCTTAGGCAATGGGTTGCTCCTAACACCTTATTAACTTGTCAGAACCCAATCCCATATTCTAAAAATCGCTTTTTAACCCTTTTCCTTCACAAATCTCACCTTTCACTACCTTATCCTTCAAAAGTAACTAAGTGCTAAACTAGATTAGCAACAAAATTCGCTTGATCCACTTTAAATATGATCTACAAGACCCAAAACTTGTAGAATCATTGACGCTAAGTTACCCTAAAATCTAGGATCAATCTCATTACCCAGCTGCTCTCGGGAGCATCACGAAACTCCGTATCAGATCTGGACCACACATCGAAAATCCGATTAACGCAAAGTTAAACGGTTAGGACCGCCTTGCTGGGCTTGACAACCATCTCGGAAATCAAATCCAGATAGTGTCCCAGTGCTATTCGCTTAAGCCCGAAGCGAGGAGTGTGAGAAAACGTGGTTTTCTTTAGAAATTAAATCTAATTTAAGAAATCTGAGACTTGTCGCTTGCGGGCCAAATATAAGCAATTAGACCGTCGAAATCTGATCAGGAGAAATTTCATACACATGGCAGTGTACTTGTGGCCTTCATCGAGTCTCAGTGACCGTTGAACTGAAACTGGTCCTCCACGAGCGATCTGTAAATCCGATCGGACCGAAAACATAACTCGACCTAGATCCAATGTCTGTGAGCTTAAGTCTGACCTTTGGCTCAAGGGGGGCTTCCAGAAGTGCTCCGTTGAGACAGAACAGTCTCCCTTTGGACATAACCTAAGTATACCTTAGCCCTGAGTCTAATTTGGTGAGTTTTGGACCTATATAAGGACCTTAAACCCTCACTCTCTCATTCCATACGAATTTGAGAAAACCTAGGAGAGAGAAGAGAGAAAAGAGAGAGAAAGTGTGGGAGAAGTGGGTGAAGGATCCTGGTGCTCTATCCTACCATCATACGTGCTTAACCATCGCTATCTCATCGCTTTCCCGACGATTTCGGCTTCGTTCTTAGGTAAGAAACCCTAACCCGAATCTGTTCTAGAGTTTCACATGTTGGAAATAACGAAATTGCTAACTCAACTCATGATATAGGTTGTGATAACAACGCCAACGAAGGCTTAGCGATTCTAGCAAGTTCGTTACGATTCTACGGCATAAGGTGCATACTTTAGACGTATAGGTTATGGTTTTCAAAACTTTCAATGTTAGATAATGATAGATTCATGATCTGCATGCTATTGCACATGTACAAAGTGCTGTCCGTTTCGTTTTTCGGTTATACGTTAACTATGTTGAATATAATGTATTCTCCGTATTTGTAGAAAATATCGTATACGTATGAAATTTGGATTTGTACTTAACATGATTATCTGTCGTGACTATATGCTTGTATGTATGCTACAACTCCCTAGCGAAAGGACTTGCCCTAAATCACGCCACGACCACTATACGCTATATATGTTAAAATGTGTAGCCCAAGTGTTTGTGGAAATGAATGAATGAATATGGAACTTGGATTCCTTCTTGCCATGACTATCCGTCATGGGTGCACGTGTGTTATAATTAGGGCAACTCCCTAGTGAAAGGATTTGGCCTAATACCTATGTGATCAACATATGTCATGTATGTTGATGTATGTAGTCTAAAGTGTTTGTTGAAATGTCTGAATGAGTAGTAGTTAGTAAATTGTAATGTATAAGGATGTTGAGATATGATTCTCAACTCCTTTAACTATGTGTATGATTTCTTTAGATATCTGTGTGATTAGGAATTGAATATGTACAAACTCCTGCTTATGTTGTACTTCATAACATGCTCAACTGATTGTATGATTTTATCTATGTAATGCATATGTTTAAATTCATGTTTAAGTTGTATTCCATAAAGGCCGTGAAGGGTGATGGGTGAAATAGCAGTGAAGACCGCTTGAGTAGAAGTTGGAAAATGTCAATATGTCCTAGAGGGGGGTGAATAGGATTTTTTATTTTTTTTAACGATTTATGAGTTATTTAAAATCCTATCACTCTAATCCTATCATATATTCAATTTTCAGGATTACTCAAATGTAACTCTACTGGCTTCCAAGCCTAGTAGAGGATCCAATCACAAACTAATCAAGATCTAGCATTATGCAGCTTAGTCTATGTTAGATGTGACTGTGTGTGTGTGAGATGTGATCAGGTATATGAATATGAATGCATTGCCATGGATCACACATAGAGAAAAGCAATCACAAACAGTCATTTCATAGTGGTTCGATTATAAGTCAACTCCACTCCCGACTGTCGTATTCAACCCTTGAGTGTACCGAATTTCATTAAGGAGGTTTCCCAGGTTCACCTCAAACCTAAGGTTTTAAATCAGGTTCACCTTCAACCTTTACAGAGGTTTTACGCGGTTTACCTCAAACCCAGAGTTTTACTGGTTCACTCCTAACTAGATGTTTATGCTCTCCATAGAGAAAGGGTCCACACAACGCACCCTGAGGTTTCTACTCGGTTCACCTCAAACCTTGGAGTTTCACTGGTTCACTCCTAAGCAAATGTTTATGCTCTCCATAGAGCAAGGGTCCACACAACGCACCCGGATTTTAGACCACACAGGTCAATGACCTACACAAGGACCTAACAGTTTATGCCCTACACAAGAGCAAGGGTCCAACACTATGCACCGACTATGTACACTCCCGCCAGAGGCCTCCTTAAGGACTTCACAGGGTGAGAACCACTTAAGACCAAGACCTAAGAAGGAATGATTACAAGTGTCCTCTGGACTCTTGATACTTACAGATAAGTTGATGAGTCCCGTTAAGCGCAATGCCGAAGATCTCCTCCTCCTTGTTGACGAAGAGTTTTTAGTTCCCTTAATCCACAACACAAGATGATATACCAATGCTTAGCTTCGGGTTGGGTCAAGGGTGAGATGGAATTCGACTCTCTAAAGATTTTCCTATAAGGAAGATAGAGTGGTTGCTCTCTTATGCATTCAAGGCATCCCAGCTTAATGATTTGTCATTAAGATGGTAGCTAGAGGATCCTTGAATGCAGAAGTTCATTCCCCAATCCACTCTATTTAATACAATGGTAAGGGTGGATTGGAGGATGAACTCCCTAGAGAGAAAGGCTTTAGGTATAAGATGTAAGTTGAAACACACAAAAGCTCTCTCTATTTTCTCTCTTACAGCAACAAAGAACAAATCCTCTATATATAGGCAAAAAGTTCCAACGGATATAAAATGGTCATATTTATGACAGAGTTCGATATCATCGAGTTGGTTTGATATCATCGAGCGTATACTCTCGATGGAATTGATGATCTGCTCGATAACTCGGACTCGATGTCATACGCTTTTGAAACTCTTTGCCAATAGGTCGATGAATCGAAACTATTGTCGATGTCATCGAATTTCGAACTCCGATTCCATCATTGATAAGTTCGATCCATCAACACTTGAAAAATGAGAGAGACTTGACTTTGATATATTTCATCTTTTCATGAATGATCGGGGAAACCGTCGAGGTCATCGGAATTTGAATGTCGATGGTATCGAGATCAGAGTCGAGGCATCGATAAATCCAGCTGATTTGTATTTGAACTTGCTGGACTGATTATGGCTTTGTTCGATGCAATCGATCTGGTGTCGATATCATCGATATTTGAATATCGATTAAATGGAAGGGCCCCCGATCATAGTTAAAAATATCCTGAAATAACTGCTGTAAGAAATGCACGCCCACCATCGATATCATCGATGGAGCTCCGATCTTATTGATATTTGATTTCAGATCATATCGGACGGTCATCGATATATCGAAGAATTTTGAGATTTTCATTAAAAAATAGGGGCGCCGGAAATCTGACAGTCGATCTTATCGACCCACTCCCGATGGTCTCGAGATTTGAATATCGATGATATCGATATGTGTATCGATACATCAATAATTCGTCCAGAGATATTGTGAAGTTGCTGGACATATTTAGTGCTTGTATCGATGATATCGATAGGTGTATCGATACATCGATAAATCCGTCCAGATGAGTTTTTTGTTGCTGGACATTTTTGTCCTCTTATCGATCATATCGTTAAGGTAGCGAGGACATCGACAATGCAGGTCAATCATATCGAGGGTGCTTCGATAGAATCGACAGGGCGAGAAGAACTTAGAGATTTTTCTATTTCTCCAAAAATTTTTCTCACCTTAAAAATGTTAAGATGTCTATCTTGTTTTAAGGGTTTTATTCACCTGGTGTTTTGGGTTATGGGATGTGAGGCTATGATTTATCTATAGCGAGCTTCCACACATCCGATTGAGGCAGACACTTGGCTTGATCTTCTTTTGATTTCCTGCAGACTGTCTGACCACCCGTTCACAGTAATTGATAAACAAGGGCACTTATAAGGGCACTTTCAATCTCCCCCTTTGTCAATTACTTGACAAAATACCCAAAACACCCTATAATACTTCTAGACACACCCTAAATTGTGTGTACATGCATTTACACAATTTTACAATGTTTTCTAACCCATGAACACATTATAGAAGTATTGCTCCCCCTTACTCAAAACTCCCCCTTTCTTGGTGCGGCTGTCTCCCCCTAACACCTGCAACACATTAGATATACAATATTCCGCTCGGGGTGTTTTGAACTGTTCTCCCCCTTTTTGTCAGTCATTGGCAAAGTTATAGTAAGTGGTATTGACTGAAGCTTAAAATTCTTGGGAGAACCAACAAATACAGATGTATAAAGATGAAATCATTTTGAAACAAACATCATTTTCAGAGGTCATGAATGCATGTAGGATAAGATAAATCAGTTGTAAAGCATTTTGAAATATTCATTAGAGGCATGTCATGCATTCCTAATTAGAGATTTGATAAACCAGGGGGAAAAAAATATGGCATTAATGATAAGAATTCTATTCAGCCATACTTAAAATGCAACCAAAATATCCACATATACTGTCACAGACAGCAGTAGCTTAACAATCCTCCCAAATATTGTAACCAGTATTTTCAGCCCAACCGTGGGTGTTTTTCAACTAACAAAAATATTTTCAGCCTAGCCAGTCAGATAACTGTCACATATACTCAAGGGAGCATAGAACATTCAAAAAGATACTAATGTTCATATGCTGAGTTAAAGAAGTGAGAATGTGTGACAGTATTCAGAGATCAATACTACGGAGCAGAGTGAAATGGAGTTGTGTCATCCCCATGACAGGTCATTAGATCGACCAATTGCTGAACAGTCTGTTGTACTCCTTGTACTAGCCTTTCCAGAATAGTCAGCCTTTCTTTGACGGAGTGGATGTCCTGCTGAATCGCCCCAATTCTATCCAACTTGAACCTTTTCCCATATCCAGTTGATGACGTGGACGGAGCTAGATTAGGTCCAGGAGAGGCATCTTCAGCCACTGCAGTCACTTCCATAGGATCGCCACCTTCTCCTCCTACATGTTTTGCCTGGATTCCTTCCACGGTTTCCTCCTTGTACTCGTGAAATTCCAAATCCATTTTCCAGATGTTCTTTACATTGAAGGTATGAATTGGAAGAACAGGATTAGTGGTGGTAGGAAAACCGATGACTTGACATATCTTGCTTATGATCCAGGGATATGGTAGGTGTAGATCCCTAGATGTACGTATAGCATTTACCAACTGATATTCAAGCAGTGTTGGAAGGCAGACCTTCGTCCCTTTTGCAACAAAGTAAACAATCATGATCATAAGACTTGTGAGGTCAGATCGATTTATACTCCTTGGATACAGATTTGTAGTGAAGATTCCGTGCATAATCCGAAAACGAGGTTCCATGTACCTAGATTTTAAGGCATTCCCTTGATGTCAGGGAATGTCTCTATTATCGCATAGGTATTTGGTAACCACAGAACAGTTGTCAGGATGATTAAGATCCAAGTTCGGAATGTCTTCTGGAGCCAGTTGCAGATTGAGAATGTGAGCTAATGTGGCAGGAGTAATAAACACATCATCACCATCTAGAAAGACCATGAACGAGGGAGGATCAGACACAAGAGAGTGACATGCTGCAAGAAAGTTGCGTGTCTATTCAAGTTGGTAAGGTCCTCCAAAATCTATAATGGGCAGCCACCCAATTTCAACAAACAGAGGTTCCAGATTTAAGGTGCCAAGCATCCACTGTCAACTCTTCGTTCATGGATCAACTTCCTACCGGTGTATTTTGTTGGGCGTTGACTGACCGGAGGCGGAGGAGGTGCCTGTGGAGAAGGTTGTGCCTCAGACGGGGACCCACGTGATCTTGTGCGCTGCCTAGTGGGGGTCCCACGATCTGAGGCCTTTGCTCTTTCTTTAGGAGCAAGTACTTTTTGTCGGGATGATCGAGACGATTCGCCAAGGCCCGACACTTTCCCTTTGTCTTTTCCCATAACGACAAAAAAAACGTTTTTACGAATTTGGAAAGAGGACACGACCTGAATAAAAAGCAGTAATACCAAAAAAACGGACTCAAAAAAATAGTAAGGTAGTATCGATTTCGTTGTCTGATTTGGGTAGTCCTTCGAGGACTCCAATGGTTTGGTCGAGCGAATCGAGCAGAGGCGGGAACAAAAAGAACTTTGGGACAGAAATACCTTTTTACGCTCTGCAGACTTATATCGGGCGGCAATCGTCGATATGATTGATACTCTTTTCGATGATATCGAGAGTTCTTTATCGAATTCATCGATCCTGCTTCCGATACCATTCCCGATCATGCGCCTTTTTAACTTCTAAAGTGATATCGATGATATCGACTGATTATCGATTTGATCGAAAATTCATATAACAGTTAACTCAAAATTTTTCAACACTTTTACTTCAGACATTCCTTTATGTATACTTATAGTATATCAACGATAGTCAGTATACAACAAACTTTTGTACAGTTTATGTACAATTCCAAAATTATAAACATGGCAATGTTTATATACAAAAAGTTCGAGGTGTGTTACCTCAGATGAAACATTGATGGCTCAGTAAAATTTGCATCATTTCAGCAAATATCCAGGTCAGATGCATGACTTGGACTTGTCCTTCCACACTTGGAATTTTCAGGGTATGTGAAGATTAGTCATAAGACAATTTTGTTTTTCTTTTTCTACCCATTTTGAAATAAACTTCTTTCTCCTGTCTTGCATCTTAGGTGGTGATAGATGAGTGTTTTCCCTAGATGGACTCCTGACATTCTGTGTTTCTCTAATCGGATTGAATTTTCTAATGTGATTTTGTCCAGAGTTATGTGAAGTCCATCTAGATGTTAGGCATTCAACCTCATAATGACCCGTATCACCACACAAATGACATACTGGAGAGATTCTTACATTGCTTCCTGAAGCAGCCGATGATTTAGTTTTTAGTGTTGCATTTCCTGTTTTCTTCTTAGTTTTCTCATACCTTAGGCCACTTTTGTCCTTTCCAGGCCTTCCTATCCCTAACATCCTTCCAAGCTTTTCACCACTCTGAGAGAATTTATAGTTTATTTCAGTAAATTTTCTTGATTTTTCTAAGTCATAGCGGAGTGTGTGATTCTCATTCTTGAGATGCCTATTCTCATCTTCTAATATTTGATTTGTTTGGTAAGCTTAGATGATTCAGTTTTTAGGGATAGGTTGATTCTTTCCAACTTGTCATTTTCTGCATAATATTGTTGTAGATCAATGATTAGATGTGAATTGATCTTCAGTGTTTTATCCAGATCTTTTTATAGAAGTACCTTCTTGTTTTCCGAGATTCCAAGTTTCTTAAGAATGTTGATGCCATGAGTATAGAGTTGATTGTAAGCATCTTGCAACTTATCTTTTTCTATTTCTTCTTCATTTTCAGTTTCTTCATCATCAGATGGAAGTGATTTCGTGGCTTGCTGTTCTCTTTTGTTCTCAGATTCAGTTGGAATGATCGAAGCAGTGGAGATCATAAGTATTTTCAAAGATTTCTGATCTCCATTGCATTCTGAGTCACTAGATTCTGAATTTGACTCATCTGTATCATCCCACGTGGCGGCCATTGCCTTGCCCTTGATTTTTCTGTTTGGGCATTCGGTAGATAGATGTCCATACTCTCGACAGGCGTAACATTGTGGTTCTTTGGTCTTTTTGCCAAATTTTCCTGCAGAGAGTTTGTTATCCACCTTTCTACCTCTAGAGTGACGGCCGCGATTCTTTTGAAAGAATCTTCTGAATCTTTGTACCAGCAAAGCCACTTCCTCATCATCATCCTCTCTTTCACTTTCACTGTCCTCATGAGTTGTTTTCTTTGAAGCTTTTAGGACAGTGTTTTTGGATTTTTGGGCTTGAGTGAAGTGTAGTTCAAAAGTTTGTAGGGAACCTATTAGTTCTTCTACTTTCATCTCGTCTATATTCCTACACTCAATTGTTGTCACCTTGGGATTAAACCGTTCCGGTAGGGATCTTAGAATTTTTCTACAGATTTTCGGTATCAGAACTTTCTCTCCCAATCCACCCATGGAGTTACAAATGGTATTTAGCTTTGTAAATAACTCCATAAATGTCTCATGCTCTTCCATTCTGAGACTTTCGAACTGTGAGGTCAATAGTTGAAGTTTGGACCTCTTCATAGTACTTGTGCCTTCATGGGTTGTTTCTAGTAAATCTCATGCTTCTTTTGATGTCCCACACATGCTTATTTGATTGAAAATATATTGGGACACGGCACAGTAGATAGCATTCATAGCCTTGGCTTCAGATGTTTGCCTTTCTTTGTCGAATGTTGTCCACTTTTCTTTGGGTTTGGGCTTTGTGATTGTTGTGCCACTATCAAGTACAATTTGTTCAGTAGGTGACACATATCCACTTTCAACTATGTTTTAAACGTCATGATCCAAATATCTCAGAAAGTAGTGCATCCTAGCCTTCCAGTATGCATAATTGGAACCGTCAAATACTGGAGGTCTAGTGACCGATGAGCCCTCTCCTTTGGCCATATTCCCAACTTCAGTCAAGATCACTCTCTAGGCGGTGAAGCCCTTAAAGAGAGACCTACTCTGATACCAATTGAAATAGCAGTGAAGACCGCTTGAGTAGAAGTTGGAATATGTCAATATGTCCTAGAGGGGGGGTGAATAGGATTTTTTTTAATGATTTATGAGTTATTTAAAATCCTATCACTCTAATCCTATCATGTATTCAATTTTCAGGATTACTCAAATGTAACTCTACTGGCTTCCAAGCCTAGTAGAGGATCCAATCACAGACTAATCAAGATATAGCAATATGCAGCTTAGTCTATGTTGGATGTGACTATGTGTGTGTGTGAGATGTGATCAGGTATATGAATATAAATGCATTGGCATGGATCACACATAGAGAAAAATAATCACAAACACAGTCATTTTATAGTGGTTCGACGATAAGTCTACTCCACTCCCGGCTGTCGCACTCAACCCTTGAGTATATCGGATTTCACTAAGGAGGTTTCCCAGGGTTCACCTCAAACCTAAGGTTTTAAATCAGGTTCACCTTCAACCTTTACAGAGGTTTTACGCGGTTCACCTCAAACCCAGAGTTTTACTGGTTCACTCCTAACCAGATGTTTATGCTCTCCATAGAGCAAGGGTCTACACAACGCACCCTGAGGTTTCTACTCGGTTCACCTCAAACCCTGGAGTTTCACTGGTTCACTCCTAACCAGATGTTTATGCTCTCCATAGAACAAGTGTCCACACAACGCACCCGAATTTTAGACCACACATGTCAAGGACCTACACAAAGACCTAACAGTTCATGCCCTACACAAGAGCAAGGGTCCAATACTATGCACTCACTATGTACACTCCCACTGGAGGCCTCCTTGAGGACTTCAAAGGGTGAGAACCACTTTAGACCAAGACCTAGGAAGGAATGATCACAAGTGTCCTCTAGACTGTGGATACTTACAGATAAGTTGATGAGTCCCGTTAAGCGCAATGCCGAAGATCTCCACCTCCTTGTTGACGAAGAGTTTTCAGCTCCCTTGATCCACAACACAAGATGATATACCAATGCTTGGCTTCGGGTTGGGTCAAGGGTGAGATGGAATCCGACTCTCTAAAGATTTTCCTATAAGGAAGATAGAGTGGTTTCTCTCTTATGCATTCAAGGCATCCCAGCTTAATGATTTGTCATTAAGATGGTAGCTGAAGGAACCTTGAATGCGGAAGTTCATTCCCCAATCCACTCTATTTAATATCAATGGTAAGGGTGGATTGGAGGATGAACTCCCTAGAGAGAAAGGCTTTAGGTATAAGATGTAAGTTGAAACACACAAAAGCTCTCTCTATTTTCTCTCTTACAGCAACAAAGAACAAGTCCTCTATATATAGGTAAAAAGTTCCAACGGATGTAAGACGGTCATATTTATGACAGAGTTTATTATCATCGAGCAGGTTCAATATCATCGAGCGTATATTCTCGATGGAATCGATGATCTGCTCGATAACTTGGACTCAATGTCATACGCTTTTGAAACTCTTTGCCAATAGGTCGATGAATCGAATCTATTGTCGATGTCATTGGATTTCGAACTCTGATTCCATCGATGATAAGTTTGATCCATCGACACTTGAAAAATGAGAGAGACTTGAGTTTGAGATATTTTAGGTTTTCATGAATGATCAGGGAAACCGTCGAGGTCATCGGAATTTGAATGTCGATGGTATCGAGATCAGAGTCAAGGCATCGATAGATCCAGCTGGTTTGTCTTTGAACTTGCTGGACTGATTATGGCTTTGTTCGATGCAATCGATCTGGTGTCGATATCATCGATATTTGAATATCGATTAAATCGAAGGGCCCCCGATCATAGTTAAAAACACCCTGAAATAACTGCTGTAAGAAATGCGTGCCCACCATCGATATCATCGATGGACCTCCGATCTTATCGATATTTGATTTCAGATCATATCGGACGGTCATCGATATATCGAAGAATTTTGAGATTTTCATTAAAAAACAGGGGCGTCAGAAATCTGATAGTCGATCTTATCGAGCCACTCCGATGGTCTCGAGATTTGAATATCGATGATATCGATATGTGTATTGATACATCGATAATTCATCCAGATATATTGTGAAGTTGCTGGACATATTTAGTGCTTGTATCGATGATATCGATAGATATATCGATACATCGATAAATCCGTCCAGATGAGTTTTTTGTTGCTGGACATTTTGGTCCTCTTATCGATCATATCGTTAAGGTAGCGAGGACATCGACAGTGCAGGTCGATCATATCGAGGGTGCTTTGATAGAATCGATAGGGCGAGAAGAACTTAGAGACTTTCCTATTTTGCCAAAAAGTTTTCTCACCATAAAAACCCTAAGATGTCTATCTTATTTTAAGAGTTTTATTCACCTAGGGTTTTGGGTTATGGGATGTGAGGCTATGATTTACCTATGGCGAGCTTCCACACATCCGATTGAGGCAGACACTTGGCTTGATCTTCTTTTGATGTCCTGCAGACTGTCTGACCACCCGTTCACAGTAATTGACAAACAAGGGCACTTTCAATGGGGGAGTGGTGTAACGATTCCATGCAACAGCCCTGGCAGCCCTAAGTGGACAATATTGGATAATTGATTGTATTATTTGAAATCTTGATCCATTACTACTTTAACTGTTCCATAATTGAATGTGATTGGGGCTATTGTATAGTCCAGGCAATCAGTAACGGGATTGAATTCGTAGCTGAGATTCATTCGCCATGTGGGATGTGTTTGACAAACCCGAGTCGTACTTCGGTTGGCGATAGTGGTTGGCCACTCGAAGTGCTTATGCAATTCATGTCATTCAACTTGTCGTGCGCTCGAGCTAGCCGAGCTCGTCAAGTAACCCGATCTGTCTAATGTATGTTCACCATGTTTGGACGCTACTGCTTGAACCTAAGGTACCGAACTTACCAGTGCAACCCCGTTAACCTCGGTACCTCGATCCGCTAAGACTCATGAGCCGACATGGTGGTTTGGGACACCGTGGTCTAGCTGTCGACCTACGCTGGGACGATGTGCCTCCCCATAGTGACCAGTGAGTAACTCAGACTCGTGAGCCGAATACGGTGGTATGGGACACTGTATTCAAGCTGTCGGCCTATACTGCTTTGATGGGTGATGGGGTAGTGGTGTAACGATTCCGTGTAACAGCCCTGACAGCCCTGACCGTACCTGGTGTAGTGACCTCGAGCATACTCTGAATCTGTGGAGAGGCGAAGAGCCTTCCCGTAGTAAACAAATTATAAACTAGGCCTGTACTGATAAGGTGATGGGGGAGTAGTGCAACGATTCTGTGTAACAGCCCCTGCAGCGACCTAGAACCACACTATTATATGAGATTATCTAGGATTGACGACCCTGGAATGGATCATTGTTTGGGAATGATATAAGGAAGGTACCTTAATTTCTCAATCCTGCTGTTTGAAAAGGACTAATAACAACTCGATAATCATGCTCATTATCGCACTGCATGTGCCTGGAAGATGTGGAGCATTGAGGGATGAAAGCATGCCGCAGACGTAAGATGGTGTCGCACGAGAGAGTATGTTGGCGAGGGCATGCATCATGATTACATTCATACTTGCATTAATAAGAGTATTTAGGAGTGTTTGATTATACTGCTTTATCATTACTGCTTGACTGAATTGATAACATGTTAACCTATGCTTTATTGTTCCACTGAGTTAATCACTCACTCCCATGTTACGGGCCGGTGTTCCAGACACCCACCAGACTTTGTCTGATTGCAGATTATGACGCTACTCCTGAGGCGGAGCCGGACTTTTGTGACGACGAGGATGCTTTCTTGTATATGCTGTTTTCTGGCGGCTTCATGTGAGTCGTGTCTTGATCGATGAGGTTATAGGGATGTTGACTAGAGGACCTTACACATTTGGTATATTTTGGAATTGTACTTGTAATAAATTAACCTGGTAACATTATCACACTCTGGAGACTCACCACAGTTTATATATTTTATATATCTATCACAGTCTTTTGCTTGCAAATTTAACTGTCTCTGGAGTATGATATGTTGTTTTGGTATAATCGCATTCATGTTTCCATGCTCTCATCATAATCATCATTATCTGTGTTGCATAAGTGATGCGTTGGAACTCGAGAGTTGAGCTTTGCTCGACCCTCGATTTTCAGGGCGTTACAAGATGGTATCAAAGTATGATTTGGATTAAACCGGGCCTGAGTTATGGTAACACGACGTACTCTGACGCACTCTGAATTAGGAAAGGGGTGATAAAACTTAGAAACCACATTAGAATTCCAAGTTCCGCCGACAGGCGAGACTGAATATTTTAATTTAGTCCACAATTGTGAGTTCTTCTATATTTTTTTTTATGATTCATATACCCAGCTACACCCAAATCTCACCACCACCACAGACCGGATCTCTATTGCTACTAAGTAATTCAGTAGGCCACAAAAAGGATAGCAACAATAATAAAATCTAGGACCACAAAGGAAAGAAAACATTTAAGTTCATATGTTCCACCATTCCACTCTATCCAGGACCATCCTCAGTTAAACCATAGATCATCAAATCATTTCTTTTTGCCTCCAAGCGTATCCTTTTGGGCCTTCTCTTTACCCTTTTAGAACCTTCAACTTAAAACCAACTCACCTCCAATCGGTGTTGTTCTTGGTCTCCATCTCACATGGCTAAAGCATTAATGCCTACTTTCCCTTATCTTATAACCTATGAATGATACCCCAAAGTTCCCTCAAATGCATTCATTTCTATATCTGTCATTCCTCATCCTGACACCTATCCATCTCAACATCCCCATTTCAACTACACATCCTATGAACATGTTGTCGGTTGACAGCCTGAGATGCTGGTCCATAAAGCATGAATGGTCTTATAGCTATCCTAGAAGATCTCCCCAATAGTTGAGTTGGTATGGGGTTATCACATAAAACTCCAAAGGCACATCTCCACTTCATCCATCTAGCTCTTACTCTACAACCAACATCCCTCATCAATCTCACCACTCTCATGAATTATCAACCAAGATATTGAAAACAACTTCTCAGAACTCAATCCTAAAGTCTAACCCATTTCCTTCAAATTCTCTCCTTTCACCACCTCATTCTTCAAATTTTTTTAAGTACTTTCATATTAGACATAAATCCTAACGTATAAATGATGAAGAATAATACTTAAACAAAATTTACTATAAATAGTAAATATATGTATAAATTGAACTTTTGACCATTCAAATTATGGAATCTCGTGAAATAAATAGGTTAGTTGGATAGAATAGGGTCTCCTACCCCAAAATCATATGCTACACATCACATAAACTCATTCTGGTTTGCAAATTGGCCCCAAAAATGCCTTAAATGGAGTCAGGGGCTAAACGGAGCACTTGCAGGGGGACCTAGGGTGGGCCCCACATATTTTTGGGACCTAGGGGGTAGGAGGGCCTCGCCGGAATGGCGAACCCTCGCCAGTTGGTACAGGGGGTGGCGAGGCCTCGCCGGTCAGTGGGCCCAGCCGGGGGGCCGCTCGGGCCGATGGCCTTTGGGGTCTAGTGGGACCCCCTGGTATATTGGCCGTTCGGTAAAACCTCCCCAAACTAGTACCTCCTTCACAAATCACCCCTCTAAGCTCTCCCTTTCCCTCAAAACTTCCGTTTTCTCTCTCAAACCTCCCCTCCAATCACCCATTCTTTCATTTTCGGTCACAACCCATTCATTTCCAACGTTTACAGCCGTACCTACCCCCTACCCTCTTCATTCTCTCTCATTTGAGCTCCTACACCCCCTCGTTTATGGATCAAAACCGTGTAAGCTCTCTAACCCATCCATTTTCTTCACTTTTTTTGTTCAAACCTTGTCATTTGGGCCTTTACAACCTGTGTTGAGGCTCAAACCTGTGGAGACCTAAAGACTCCAACCATATTCCCCCTTATCTTCGCTTTTTCATGGCTCTATTCAAGTTTATTACGACCATATTTTTAATTTCCACCTTCCTCTCTCTCATGGGAAAGAGAAAGGGTGCCCCTCCTCCGTCGCCTGACTCGGATGCCTAGTCATCCGTGCTGATGTTTGTAGCTTGTTTTGGTCGTTGCTTTAGGATATGTTTGTGATTTCATGTTGATAGGCCTAGTAGTGTAATGTTTGGTAGAATGATATAAGTGTTTGAAGCTTTGTTGTATTAGCTCACAGGCATCTTCTGTCACGGGCCACGTAAGGCTACATCCCATGTATTGTGACGATTTTTGGTTAAATGAAATGCATGAAGCTCCTTTTATTACCAAAGGTGTTGACTGCTTGACAAGTTGGAGTTGTACTTACCATTGTGAACTCCTTCCACCCATCCATCATTACTCCTCTAAACCCATCTCTTACTCCTCTTGGCCTCACCATTTCACACCCATATGGGCACAACGATCCACATTTTTGTGTCCCATGACCTTCACAACCTCCAAATGTTAGGATGTTTAGGGCCCGTTCGACCAACTACATTAGGTGAGTAAGGTGGATAGAATTCTAAAAGTAACAATAAATGTATGTGTAAGGTATTATCCCTAGATTGGGTGTATCCCATGGTTTCCAACATCATGTTTGGAATGTATGCAATTAAAAGTAAATCCCAAAAATTCCTTTCAAATTACACTTAGAAATTCCTCATCATGGGATTTGGAAATCCCATCTCACACTTTCCAACACAAGGCTCATTTTTCAAAGCCTATAAAATTAATTTTAATCCCCTCCCACCCTCCTACCAAACATGCCACTCCAAATCCCGAGGTGGGATTAGCAATGTAGTCCCATTTAATACAATAGGCCCTTAGAGTTTTGGACCTCGAGTTGGTACTCCTAGATTTTGCAAACAAATCTGGCAGTATGGGAAATCCAATAAATTAATAACGTGAACCCTAGGACTTCCTTAGTTGGTATGAGCATATGTGAAATGCTCGAGCGTAGTTAAATTCAAGGTCAGGCAACTCAATTCCAAGCAGACAATGTTTGGTCCTAAGCGATAAATAATTTCTTGTATTAGAAATGACATGAAATCATTTAGCATATGAGCATGGACTTTGGATTACAACTAGTGGATTACCACTACTCCCACAATTAAGACTAGGCTACTGATCACACTAGGGAATGTTAGAGACCGATAAACTTAGTTAGTCGGCTTAAGTAGGTTGGAGCGAGGCCCCATTCCTTCGTTAAATCCCCTTAATACTCATAGGCTTCTTTAATAACTCTTAGGAAGGTTGTTTGATTAGTAACTAGTCACGCTTAGAGAAAACCTATATATCCCTCGATGTAATATTAGGTCAAATCAATACACCTCTTTGAATTGCCTTCCCAAAGACTTATTACAATCGGGAACACGGAGGAGAGGAACTATATATATAAGCGAGGTATTCGTGGTTTGAGTTGAATTCTCAATCCTGGTAGTTACCAATGAACTCTATGCTCTGATCAAGTAGAAAGTCAGGATCAACTAGGATTAAGAACTGATACAAAAAATTTTCTATCCTCACGAGGCAGAAGGTCAATGTATCCGACTCAGACCCACTACACAACTTTCCTTCCGTGTTGGCCCGACCACTTGTAACTAAAAGTTTATAACTTCGTCTTTGAGAAGTATTATGAGTATATAGCCGATAGAGACTTTGTCTTTAGGCCTAAGGAATTGCCCAAATGGGCAACAGATAGTTAGGAATTAGGTCCCAAATCACATGCCATGTCGACATACATATTGTGCATATGAACGCAGAAAGATAGCCTGCCTGTTAAGCTAGACATGATTAAATAGGATAAGTTTGGACCGTGACAAAACTCCTTGGTAGAATTAGGTATCTTGCCTCAAACTCACACCTGCCCCTGAAATCAACCACAATACCAATCATCTTTAGCTACTTTTATAATCATAGGTACCAATGCCATAATACGCATCATCGATGAAAGGAAGACAAATGTATTGGGAAATCGTATCCCATTTCATGTCAAGGATAGGTCCTAAATTGCACCTTGTTCCGACATACGGATCAGGACATAGATCTTGAACCCTGGAGGTAGAAATAAATTTTTAAGGGGGGGTAGAACATTATGAGCCCAATCTAGTTAGGTCGGCTAATACACCTCTTTGATCAGAGTGGTGCAGCGAAAACATGGTGGACCCTTGCCCCACTGGCCCAGGATCGAATGAAATTGATCTAGACTGTACGTAAAGATAGGTCACTAAATAGGATCTGAATCTTCCTTAGAATGTAAAGCAATTAGGGTTCAAGTGTTAAACAATTTCATATTACAGAATAGGCCTAATAATGGGTACGAACCGAATTATAATAGCCAAGGTCAACGCATCTACAATATGCTCGTTGAATACAAACATAATAGAAGCCCTAGCAAGTTCTACTATGAGAAACCATTTAGGATGATCTAGTAAGATTTGACTCACCATTTCCTTGGACATAGATAATATCGAGGACTCTCTTAGACCAAGACCTAAAGGGCAACCTGAGAAATAGGACATTTGAGCCTTTCAATGATGGACATTCCCTACGGTTTTAGAGTGAATCGACTACGGAGTTACTGAAATATACAACTGCGAAGCATTCACCGGTTGACCCAATTCTCAATCCTGGGCGACTATCAATAGACTCACTACTTAGCCGAGCAGAGGACCAGGATCTATCAGGACTAGGAAGGGATATGATGAGTTTTCTACCCTGGCCAGGTAGATGATCGATGTATCGGGATTAAGCCCACTATAATCGTCTCTCCGTGTTGGTCAAATATTGAAAACCGCTTTCTTACTCTCAACAGATAGGAATCGCCGTCAAGACTCCAAATAGATAAAGAAATCCATTGTAACAAATAATCAGGATATAAGTAAGAGATAAAGAAATAAATTTTTAAGGGGGGTAGTGCTTAAAATGTAATAGACTAGCATGCACAATATACACCCTACCGCGCATATAAACTTGAAATCAATAAGTCTTAGGCAAATGAAATAATAGAATTCTTACTTATTACCTTTAGCCAATTTTGAGGACGAAATTATTTTTAAGGGGGTTAGATTGTAACACCCCAGATTTTTGCCAACCTGGAATAAGACGTCCTTAGGCAATGGGTTGCTCCTAACACCTTATTAACTTGTCAAAACCCAATCTCATATTCTAAAAATTGCTTTTTAACCCTTTTCCTTCACAAATCTCACCTTTCACTACCTTATCCTTCAAAAGTAACTAAGTGTTAAACTAGATTAGCTACAAAATCCGCTTAATCCACTTTAAATACGATCTGTAAGACCCAAAACTTGTAGAATCATTGACGCTAGGTTACCCTAAAATCTAGGATCAATCTCATTACTCGGCTGCTCTCGGGAGCATCACGAAACTCCATATCAGATCTGGACCGCACATCAAAAGTCCGATTAACGCGAAGTTAAACGGTTAGGACCGCCTTTCTGGGCTTGACAACCATCTTAGAAATCAAATCCAGATAGTGTCCCAGTGCTATTCGCTTGAGCTCGGAGTGAGGAGTATGAGAAAACATGGTTTTCTTTAGAAATTAAATGTAATTTAAGAAATCTGAGACTTGTCTCTTGCGGGCGAAATATAAGCAATCAGACCGTCGAAATCTAACCCAAATACACCCTCGGAGCAGGAGAAATTTCATACACATGGTAGTGTACTTGTGACCCTGATCGAGTCTCAGTGACCGTTGAACTGAAACTAGTCCGCCACGGGCGATCTATAAATCCGATCGGACCAAAAATGTAACTCGACGTAGATCCAATGTTTGTGAGCTTAAGTCCGACCTTTGGCTCAAGGGGGGCTTCCAGAAGTGCTTCGTTGAGATGGAACAGTCTCCCTTTGGACATAATCTAAGTATACCTTGGCCCTGAGTCTAATTTGGTGAGTTCTGGATCTATATAAGGACCTTAAACCCTCACTCTCTCTCATTCCATACGAATTTGAGAAAACCAAGGAGAGAGAGAAGAGAGGAAAAAGGAGAAAGTGTGGGAGAAGTGGGTGAAGGATCCTGGTGCTCTATCCTACCATCATACGTGCTAGCCATTGCTATCTCATCGCTTTCCCCAACGATTTCGGCTTCGTTCTTAGGTAAGAAACCCTAACCCTAATCTGTTCTAGAGTTTCACATGTTGCAAATAGCGAAATAGCTAACTCAACTCATGATATAGGTTGTGATAACAACGCCAACGAAGGCTTAGCAATTCTAGCAAGTTCGTTATGATTCTACGGCATAAGGTGCTGACTTTAGACGTATAGGTTATGGTTTTCAAAACTTTCAATGTCATATAATGATAGATTCATGATTTGCATGCTATTGCACATGTACAAAGTGCTGTCCGTTTCATTTTTCGGTTATACGTTAACTATGTTGAATATACTGTATTCTCCGTATTTGTAGAAAATACCGTATACGTATGAAATTTGGATTTGTACTTAACATGATTATCTGTCGTGACTATATGCTTGTATGTATGCGACAACTCCCTAGCGAAACGACTTGCCCTAGATCACGCCACGGCCACTATACGGTATATATGTTAAAATGTGTAGCCCAAGTGTTTGTGGAAATGACTGAATGAATATGGAACTTGGATTCCTGCTTGCCATGGCTATCCGTCGTGGGTGCACGCGTGTTATAATTGGGGCAACTCCCTAGTGAAAGGATTTGGCCTAATACCTATGTGATTAACATATGTCATGTATGTTGATGTATGTAGTCTAAAGTGTTTGTTGAAATATCTGAATGAGTAGTAGTTAGTAAATTATAATGTATAAGGGTGTTGAGATATGATTCTCAACTCCTTTAACTATGTGTATGATTTCTTTAGATATATGTGTGATTAGGAATTGAATATGTACAAACTCATGCTTATGTTGTACTTCATAACATGCTCAACTGATTGTATGATTTTATCTATGTAATGCATATGTTTAAATTCATGTTTAAGTTGTATTCCATAAAGGCCGTGAAGGGTGATGGGGGAGTTGTGTAACGATTCCGTGCAACAGCCCTGACAGCCCTAAGCGGACAATATTGGATATTTGATTGTATGATTTGAAATCTTGATCCATTACTGCTTTAACTGTTCCATAATTGAATGTGATTGGGGCTATTGTATAGTCAAGGCAATCGGTAACGGGATTAAATTCGTGGCTGAGATTCATTCGCCACATGGGATGTGTTCGACGAACCCGAGTCGTACTTCGGTTGGCGATAGTGGTTGGCCACTCTAAGTGCTTATGCACTTCATGTCGTTCAACTTGTCGTGCGCTCGAGCTAGCCGAGCTTGTCAAGTAACCTGATCTGTCTAATGTATGTTCACCATGTTTGGACGCTACTGCTTGAACCTAAGGTACTGAACTTACCAGTGCAACCCCGTTAACCTTAGTACCTCGATCCGCTAAGACTCATTAGCCGGACATGGTGGTATGGGACACCGTGGTCGAGCTGTCGGCCTATGCTGGGGCGATGTGTCTCCCCGTAGTGACCAGTGAGCAACCCTGACTCGTGAGCCGAATACGGTGGTATGGGACACTGTATTCGAGCTATCGGCCTATACCGCTTTGATGGGTGATGGGGGAGTGGTGTAATGATTCCGTATAACAGCCCTGACAGCCCTTACCGTACCCGGTTGTAGTGACCTCGAGCATACTTTAAATCAGTAGAGATGCGACGAGCCTTCCCGTAGTAAACAGAGTATAAACTAGGCCTGTATTGATAAGGTGATGGGGAAGTGGTACAACGATTCCGTATAACAGCCCTGACAACCCTTGCAGCGACCTAGAACCACACTATTGTATGAAATTATCTAGGATTGACGACCCTAGAATGGATCATTGTTTGGGAATGATATAAGGAAGGTAACTGGTGTAGTGACCTCGAGCATACTCTGAATCTGCGGAGAGGCGACGAGCCTTCCCGTAGTAAACAAAGTATAAACTAAGCCTGTATTGATAAGGTGATGGGGGAGTAGTGCAACGATTCTGTGTAACAGCCCCTGCAGCGACCTAGAACCACACTATCATATGAGATTATCTAGGATTGACGACCCTAGAATGGATCATTGTTTGGGAATGATATAAGGAAGGTACCTTAGTTTCTCAATCCTGCTGTTTGAAAAGGACTAATAACAACTCGATAATCATGCTCATTATCACACTGCATGTACCTGGAAGATGTGGAGTACTGGGGGATGAAATCATGTCGCGGTCGTAAGATGGTGTCGCACGAGGGAGTATGTTGTCGAGGGCATGCATCATGACTGCATTCATACTTGCATTAATAAGAGTATTTAGGAGTGTTTGATTATACTGCTTTATCATTACTGCTTGACTGAATTGATAACATGTTAACCTATGCTTTATTGTTCCACTGAGTTGATCACTCACTCCCATGTTACGGGATGGTGTTCCGGACACCCACCAGACTTTGTCTGATTGCAGATGATGATGCTACTCTTGAGGCGGAGCCAGACTTTTGTGATGACGAGGATGTATATGCTGTTTTCTGGCGGCTTCATGTGAGTCGTGTCTTGATCGACGGGGTTACAGGGATGTTGACTAGTGGACCTTACACATTTGGTATATTTTGAAATTGTACTTGTAATGAATTAACCTGGTAACATTATCACACTCTGGAGACTCACCACAGTTTATATATTTTATATATCTATCACAGTCTTCTGCTTACAAATTTAACTGTCTCTGGAGTATGATATACTGTTTTAGTATAATCCCATTCATGTTCCATGCTCTCATCATAATCATCATTATCTGTGTTGCATAAGTGATGCGTTGGAACTCGGGCGCTGAGCTTTGCTCGACCCCCAATTTTCAGGGCGTTACAGTGAATTAAACGGAAAAATTCCAAATTATAACCCCATGTTCCTGAAATTAAACAGGACCTGAATCCTCAAAAAAAGAGGAATCGACAGAAGAGTAGAAAAATCAAAACCCAATCTCATTTTCTGAGACACTACCCACTGAAGCGCTACAGCGATATGGATAGGCGGAGAAAATTAAAATAAAGACTCCAAAAGAAGAGGAAACAACAAGAACCTGTAAACCAGAAACCCAAAAAATGAGGTGCATGTTGAGAAGGAAAAAAAAAAAACAATGGCCATACATATGGTGCATGTTGAGGTGCCCATATATGTGGTGGCATTAATGGAATCCATGGGAATACATTTTCAATTACAGTCATGGAAATCATTATTGGATAACTATTACATTCTATTTTCTATTTCCTTTTTTCCCCACCAATCAAACAGGCATAGACTCATGTTGAAAGTCAAATAAATAAAAATCTAAAATCTCCGTAACACATTTGCCAACAAAGTTAGTACTACTAAATGAGAAGCACCACCACACCAATCAGGCAAGTGTTAATAATGGTCTTAACCAAAATCTCACATTATCTTTAGAAGTTTCACCTAAAAATCGATGGAAAAAATGAAAATGAAAATGAAAATTCTTGTACCTTTTTATTGACTAGCAAGGTACCCTTCATAGCACAACCATTGTAGAACAACCTGACCTAGATAAGTAAAGGCTAGAGGATAGAGAAACAAAAACAGAAGTTCCATCAAGAAGTAAAAGATAAAAATAAAAACTATGATATGGGATAAGGATTTAAAGCCCTGCCTTTCATTTCCTTTAGCTATGATGTAGGGGAGAGAGAGTGAGAGAGTCTTCCCTTCCTTTGGAAAAACAAAAAGGAAAGAAACCCTCTTTCTCATCTTACCTTCCCACAAAATTTTAACTGGTTAATGAAGAATGAGGTATATATAGCTACAAACTAGAACTCTTAATGTGCGCAACTATATTCAACATGACGCCTGTAATTCCTTGTTAAGTCGGGAACATCTCTGTCTCTCTCTTCCCTACATCAACCTTCACCTCAAGGAAAGATAATAGACTAACAAAATGCAATCTTTTCGAAAAATACACAAAATCCGCATTCCCTCCACAAATGTTGCTGCTACTTCGGCCAATCTCAGTAAGCTTATTTCAGAAGTATAGCACCAGTGATGTACGTAATAAATCAAGAATCCAAATATTGGCTGTGACAGGGACATATGTAGCAATAAAGGAGCCAAATTCTGTGGTAGAAGGTGAAGATGCTGACAAAACCTCTGAAGTTTCGCCTGATGCTGTCGAAACAAGTTAGGCTTCCTCAACAAAAAATGTAGGTCCTACTCATACTGCCCAATCCAAACGCCTGAGAACCGTGAGGAAGAGCGAGATGCCACCTGTGAAGAACGAGGAGCTAATCTCAGGTGCTACTTTCACTTGGAAACTAAGATATGTCCAACCATTTGGTTCTTTTGTCGACTTTGGAGCTTTCACAGACGGATTGGTACATGTTTCCCAGCTGAGCGATAGCTTTGTAAAGGATGTTGGCAGCATTGTTTCTGTTGGGCAAGAGGTACAAGAGCACATGTAGCAGACAAGCTGCACCTTCAAAGAACGAACTTTAATAGGACTGAACTTCTTATAGCAGACAAGATACATTGTCTACTAACCTAATCTACTTCACTCAAAATTCAAACACCATACACAACATTTGGAACCAGGCAACAACATACTTATGAGTAAGAAATGGCATGAAATAAATGTAAGTGTTATGGTCTCATGCTTTTTTGGTTGTCAAATTTTGTGTGCCAAAAACATCTATCGGTGTTCTGTACTTGTATGATCATTTATTGGAATTCAAGACACCTCAAGAAGCTACATGTTGAAGCCTCAAGAAGCTACATGATGAAGCCTCAAGAAGCTACAATGTTGAAGTTCAAATCTGAAGAAACAACGTATGAAGTAGTTCTATATTGATCAAGATCTCAAGCCTGACAAGCCTGATATAATTCAATTTATCTACATTCGTTGAAAGGTTGAAGTTCAATGTCCATACGACATGGTTCAGGTTTGAATGACCTTAGGTTGACCCTTTAAGTAGGTCACTTTAGATACATTATTCAAATATTTAAAATACACAAGGTTGGTCTATTCTACGACCAGTCCTAGCTCTTGTTCGACCAGTCCTAACATTGGTTCGACTAGTCCAAGAAATTCCATGACCAGTCCTAAGAAGTTGAAGATTTTTCAGAATTTTTGGTACGCCCACGACCAGTCCTGGAGGTCCTTCGACCGGTCGTAGATGTGGCTTCGACTCGTCCACGACCAGTCGTGGAGCTACGACTTAAAGTCCAGCGACGAAATCTCTGGTCCTACGACCAGTCGTAGATATCTACGACCAGTCGTAGGTGACCCACGACCAGTCGTAGGGTACTCACGACCAGTCGTAGAACGGCTTTCAAAGATGGCGCTATTTTTTCAAAAATCTGTTAGAGCTACGACCAGTCGTAGGTTTCTAAGACCAGTCGTAGGAGCGATTTCTGATTCTATAAATTGAACACGAAATTCAGAGTTTTCATAACTTCCACTCTCATTCAATTCAAGAATTTTCAAGTGATCACTCTGAGATAAGTTGTGTTTATTTTAAGCTAGATTGTGCTTATTTAATATTCCTTTTTGCTAGCTTATTTAATTTGATTTTGTTTCTATATTCCAATCATATTTGAAAAGAGGAATTATCTTATTCCTTCTTCTTGGAATCAAAATCAAATTAGCTACGCCCAACGAGTTAAATCTAAAATCAATTAGAACTTAGAACCTTATGAATGTGAGTATTGGAAATTGAACTTTGACATTCAAATCATCTACTCCGATTGGTTCTACCGGGCTGCTACGAAAAAGGAGAAATCCAGGTATTTTACAATTCTGTAAAATTCATTTGCTTTTGGTTTTGTTTGAGGTTGAGCCAGAAAAATCTCATTGTATTGGTTGTCTGAGGAAACCAGAAAACTCAGAAAAGAGGGGTTTTTGATTGTGTAAGCCCAAGTGAAAAAGACACAATTGTAAAGGTTTTTGGTGAACCTGTGAAAACCTATTGTTAGTGAACGCTAATATCCCCTGTGTGAGGATATTAGGAGTGGAGTAGCTTTTTGTGTGGCTGTTGGAAAACAGTTGGTGTACACACAAGCGAACCACTATAACTCTTTGACTTGTGGTTTGAATGCTTGCTTAATTTTCATATCTTTTATCATTTGATCTTGTGGAATGTACAATGGGATGTGAATGTTGTAATATTTACATTTCAAGCAAGTGTGGGGATTGTTGTAATAATTTAGATCTTACTTCTTCATTTAAATTCAATTCCTTGCTATTTCATTACTTATATTAATATTGAGTTCTTGATCCAAAGAGGTTCTAGAAATAAGGTTGTCCTACCATAAGCCCTTGTTGATTATGGTGTAAGGTTGTCCTTAGAACTGAATTTGAATCAATCTCTCGATATCTATTTATCAAGGTGATTTAAATTTAGCTTTGTGAATTGATTCAAGTTGTAAGGTTGTTGGTTTATTTTATTTCCGCTGAATTTTATTTTAATTTGGCATAGTCCTATTCACCCCCCCCCCCCCTCTAAGACATATAGCTTGGCCTTTTCAAGTGGTATCAAAGCCTAATAGCTCATTTTATTGCTTTTTATTTGGATTTATTTCCTGAGCTAATGATCTAAGCTATATAAAAAGATGTCAAATTTTGATAGCCTTTCAGTTACTAGACCTCCTCCTTTTGATGGCTCCAACTATGCCTATTGGAAAGTCAGAATGAGGATCTTCCTCAAATCAATGGATGAAAGTGTGTGGCAAGCCACAGTAATTGAATGGAAACCTCCTATCACGGAAGTAACTGGTGTTGATGGTTCAAAATCTATGAAAATTACACCATATTACCAATGGACCACACTTCAGAAAAGTGAGAGTAGTGCTAATGCTAAAGCACTAAATGCAATCACTTGCGCACTATCACCGGATGAGTTCAAAAGAATCATATCCTGTGATACTGCAAAGCAAGCTTGGGATATTTTAGAAATGACACACGAAGGTACATCAATTGTCAAGAAATCTAAAGTCCAACTCCTCACAACTAAATTTGAAGAAATTCATATGGAGGAAAATGAAATGTTTATGGACTTTTACACTAGATTGAATGACATTGTGAACTCAATGTGGGGTCTGGGCGATAAGATCCCTGAAAGTAAAGTGTGTGCAAAAATACTACGATCTCTTCCTGAACGGTTCAATTCAAAGGTAACCGCAATCCAGGAACTTCGTGATACGGATAATATGAAGGTAGAGGAATTAGTTGGTTCTTTACAAACCTATGAATTAAGTTTTAAAGCTCCTAAAGGTAAGTCTATTGCTTTGAAGTCATCTAAAAGTATTATTCAAGAAAATTCAGATTCAGAAAAGTCTGAAGATGATATGGCCCTTTTGGCGAAAAAGTTTTATAAGATTTTCAAAAGTAAGAAAAGAGTCGATTTTCAAAAGGGAAATGAAAAGAAACGTTCCAAACCTAAGTCTAAAACTTTGAAATCATTAAAAGATAGTCAATGCTACAACTGTCAAGAATATGGGCATTTAGCAAACAAATGTCCTAAAAAGGACAGATCCAAAAGGAAGGGTATGTTGGCTACTTGGGATGAATCGTCTGATTCTGAAGCCTCTTCTGAGTCAGAAAATTCAGAAACCGAGTCGGGCAGTGAACTTAAGGCCCTTATGACTCTAGCCAAGTTTACTTTTTCCGATCACGATGATTCAACAAGTGGAGAAAATTTGGATAGTGATCATGAATATGATGAAGATCTCCAAGATGCTTACAATGCCTTATATAAGGAAAGTTGTAAAATTGCTGTCAAACTTAAACTTCAAAAGAAAAGTTTTATAAACTTAAAGAATGTTTTGAAACTCTTATTTTAGAAAAATCTCAAATTTCAGATAGTTTTGAAAAGTCTAAGTGTGACCTAGAATTCAAAACCTCCCTAATTGAAAATTTGAAATCTGAAAATGAGAAACTTAAAAATGAAGTATCTTCTCTGTTGAGTTTGAAGGACACATGGAGATATGCCCAAGGCGATCCAAAATTAGAAAAATTGTTATCCGGATCAAGAAAAGAAAATGTGGCGATCGATCCGGGTTGGGTTATGATAAAAACAAATCTCCAAAACAGAAGAATACTTCTTCCAATTTTGTGAAAGGAGAGACTTCTAACTCAAAAGGAAAAGATACTAGTCAAGTTTTTTCTAAAAATACAAAACTTTTCATAAACCCAAAAGCAGCTATGTAAATTTCAAAAATCAGATTCGAAACCCACTAGCTGAAAAAATTATTGATTACTGAAGGAGCTATTAAATCTAATTCTTGTAGGTCACTCCTACAACTATAAACATAAGAAGACCAATTATTCTCCTAAACCTAAAACTGTACTGAAATGGGTTCCTAAAGCTGTCTGTTTGGTTGCTCACACTGCTTTCAAAGCTACAAGCCATTCGAAATGGTACCTAGACAGTGGATGCTCCAGACATATGACAGGCGACAAAGCACTATTCACCGATCTTAAAGATATGACTGATGGGTCAGTCACATTTGGTGATGGTAGCAACTGCAAGATAATTGGCAAAGGTACGGTCCAACTCTATAACCTTCCCTTATTTAAAAAGGTTTTATATGTTGAGGGTTTAAAACACAACCTGTTGAGCATATCTCAAATATGCGATAACAACCATAATGTTAAATTTTCTAATCAAGGTTGTGAAATAATAAATGAAAAGGTTCTGTAATATTAACTGGTCGCAGAACTTCTGAGAACTGCTATATAGTAACGATAGTAGCTCATCTAAACAAACGTGTTACATGGTCCATACCGATGAGACAGGAATTATGGAAAACGCCTCGGACATGTACACTATCGAAATTTATACAGATGAGCAAAGGTGAACTAATTAGAGGTCTACCTAAGATGCAAAAAGTAGACAAGATTTGTGTGTGAATGCCAGTATGGTAAACAAACTAGGAGCTCTCACAAAAAGGTGAACTCCAATAACCAACCACAAGACCACTCGACTTCTCCACATGGACCTTATAGGACCAACAAGAACAG
>JAJHSJ010001276.1:0-35463 GCA_021015155.1 Magnolia officinalis
CCTTGTCCTATTTTGTCCATAATTACTCATTTGGCTTCTGTTTTTAGTCATCTCATAGGCTATAGAACTAAGACTAAGAAAGCATCATTTACACAAGAAAGCAGTGCTAGTATACAAAGCTTAAAACTTGATGGTGACCAAATCATACAAATCAGGCAAATGAAACAATTTCAAAATCATGTTGAGCACAAAAAATGTAACAAAATACAAATATTTTAAAGCTAGGTCCTGGGACAGCACTCCCTTACTATAACAGGCACAGACAGAGAAACTCTGAAAGAATAGACTAAAATGGAAAGGTAAACAGATAAGTGTCAAAAGCATACAATTCTTTAACGTGAAGGTAACCATCATCCAATGGTGTATTGTAGCACACAATCCCTGTCCAGTTCAACATACATGGATCTCCCTTATTCCAACTTTTAAGATTCTTCAGAGGATCTATCAAACTGCTCTTGATAGCTTCTAATGCAGCAACTGCAAATTAATACAATTTGTCACTAGATTTTCATAACCATCCTTAATGATAAAACAAAGAAGTAATCATACACATGCTACTTCATTGAACAACCCTTTGCTTTAACATCTACAAGTTCTTATGCGTGACGACTGGAAAAGAAAAGGTGACTGCATTCCTTCTCCATTTATTATTCATCACAAGTCGAAAAAATATAATTTGTAGCAAATACACAATTAGTACATCTAATAGATCGACATCCAAAGAAAAGCATAGCAACAACAAAAAGCAAGAATATCAACTAAAAGTAATTATAACATCAGAGCAAAACATGCTGAATTGCTGACAAGGATTCACTATCCGGTGAAGGAATGCATCAAATGCAAGCTAATGCCAAACACTGTGCAGTACTTATGCAGAACAAGTACAGAAATTCAAAAAATCACCTTCAGATGGATCAGTTGTCCGCGCTTTCACAGGTAGTGCAGAGCAACACAGATAAACAGCCAGAATGGCTCCCAAGAGACAAACTCTCACACCAGACATCACAAAATCCTTGAAGGCGGATGAAGCGATGAACATCTCTCAATATCCAATGCCCTAAACTAGCAGACGGCTTGAAACCCCAGAAGCAAACTGAATTCTCAAACAGTTCCAATTGATTGAATGCTATAACTTGCTCCAGAATCCAAAAACCAATACAACGTCAAAAATCAAGATACCCCTTCTCAAGGCAACTCAAAACCCTAGAAACCCAATGGGTGCCAATATATTTCTGCAGAACTGATGCAGTACAAATACAGACTACTCAAGATTCTGAGCCAATACAAGTAAATATTTCTGAGCTGATGCAATACAACTATAGACTACTCAAGATTCTGAGCATCCACATGCAGTCAAGAAAAAGCACAATATCCCACTCCAGAGACCTCGAAATTCAAGAAATCGAACAAGTTGCAGCAGATTTTCCCGTATGCAATGTTTTAGATGTGTAATTACTTCCTAAGGCAAGAACCCACCTATTTGCATCCGATGATGAGAAAAAAGCTCCAAAACAAGCAGAAACAATAGTACTTAAACAAGTTGCAGAAATTTTCACAAGTCTAGTGCTCTAGAACATGAACAACTGCAGACAGCATTAATCCACGTAATTTCATCGGATGCCTAGAAATATCTTTCAGACAGCCGAGAATCAACGTGTTTTCTTCCAAGACAGAAAAAACACTAAATCTCGCCCAAGAGAGCTCCAGAGCCCAGGAAATCAAATGAATTGCAGCAATAGGCAATTTCGGAAACCAAGGTCCATGTAGTTCTACAAAAACCTTTCACAGGAGAGCTCAAAAGGCCTGAAATGATATCAGATGAATCACTACAATAAGCAACTTCAGAGATATGGAATCCAGGTATTTTCATCCGGCATCAAGGAAAATGTCAGAAGCTCGCTCCAGAGAGCTCAAAACCCATTGGAACCTATCAAACTACTGAATTTTCCAATATAAACAACTCCGAAAGAGAAGAATCCAGGTAATTTTCATCTGATGCCAAGAAAAACAGCGACACCCATCTCCAGAGAGCTCAAAAACTCTAGAAATCTAACCCAAGTACACAGAAATTTTTACTCAAACATTTTCAGAGATCGAGAATCCACGTAATTTCATCCAAAACCAAGAGAGAAAAAAACAAGATATCTCATTCCAGAGAGCTCAAAAACCCTAGAAATCGATTGAAATACAGCAAACGGCGACGAAATTTCATCTGGAAATCCTATAAATCGGAGGGATTGGCGAGGTTTTCTTAAGCGTTTGTGCGGATTGGACGGTGCAGATGAGTTCAGGGCTTGAGATTTAGTAATGATGAATTATGAGGGCGAGGAAGAGAGGGTGTTGTCGATGGGAAGATGCCAGAGCAGCCAATGCAGAGATCAGAAGACGGCATTTTTATATATATTGAGGCGATGCTTGGCTTCTTCGGAGCTGTTGAAAGTTCTCTCATTGTGAGAGAGGGATGATTGGCTTTTGGCAATTAAATAGCTGAAGGTGACTCGCGCCCTTTTCATACTCTCTAAGAGCGCCAAGTCGAAGATAAGACACAAAAGTCGGCCTTTGTTTTAAATATCTACCGTATAGCCAATATATCCAACTGTATATTATATACCGTGTATCTTACCTGGGCGATGAGAAACGTGCATGCAGTGCTGATATATTCTACTTATTTAATTCAGTGAGCACTTTTTAATTTTTAATCTATATTTTTTTTTTGTAAATCACGTTAAACTAGTTTCAAATGGTTATAAATATACGGTTCTTTATGTTTTCCATGAAAAATTATAGATTTGGAACTTCGATTTTGAGATTTGGGGGATATGGATCAAGTTGTGGAAAATTGAAAAAAAATCAAAATTTCTCAATTTCTCATCATTTAGTTGCAATCTTTGTATCCAAATGCAAAATTAAACATGCATGTACCCGATCTATTGATTCTTCTTTTACTTTTAAATGTATTACTTGTGTTTTCTATGCATGTATTACTACGTTTATAAAGTATATGAATAGACTTTGAATATACTTTCATTAGTTCAATTGAAAAGTGCATATATTAGAACCTCATGCAATTAAACCCAATAATCAAAAAGTTTCATTGAAAAATCCACCTCGCACTGTTCTCATGTTTTCCAACAACAATAATACATTACATAATACATATATCGATAACTGATTGATATATATATATATATATATATATATATATATATATATATCCCAAGAGTGCAAAACATTACTCGATAACAATATTTAAAACATTGAATAAGGCGGATCCAAATCTCATATAAACCACACCACGAGTAAAGAATGGTATTGAACACTCGCTATTAAAAACTTCTTAAGGACCACAGAAGTTTTAGATTAAGCTAATATTTGAGTTTTCTCTTCATTCAGGTGCGCTTGACCTAATTAATAGGTTGGATGACAAATAAACATTACATTGGGCCTTAAGAAGTTTTTAACGCTCACCATTCAATCACCACTATTTTCTTGTGGTGTGATCCACGTGTGAAAAGATAGATGAATAGCTTAGATAAAACACATATATACCATACTGTGGCATTGTGAACACTATTACATTAAATGCAGTGTATGATGATGTGTTCCAATTTCATTATAACAAGCAGTATTTTCGTCCTTGAGGCAGGCAGAGGATCTTGATTTTCTTTTTTTTCTTTCTTTTTTTTTTTTTTTTACGATTGTCCATTGTTTTTTATAACTTGGCTCACATAATAATTATATAAGTTTAATTTCATAGTCACTCCATAATCCTGACAACACTTGTATACTGGTCGAATAGCATATATACACACCTGATAGACCCACCATATAAAAAAAAATAAACAAACATCTAAAACCCTTCAAATTTCATAAAAGGGAATCTTTGATGGAAAGGTTGGAAACCATTCATACACCCAGCTGGGTTGTACGTGGAATACTTACACGATAAGATTAGTCCCCGTAGCTACGTGAGTAGCGAGCTTAGCTACTGAAGTAATGTGATCACCAAGGTCTGTGGGCTCACCATGATATATTTGTTTTATCCACATCGTCCATCTATTTGGATAGTTAACTTTAGGTTATGAACCAAAGAATGAAGCTGTTCCAAAGCTTAAGCGGACCCCACCACAGAAAATAGTCGGTATTGAACGCCTATCATTAAAAATTTCTCAGGAGTACAGGAGTTTTCGATCAAGCTGATATTTGATTTTACTCAGGTTGGATCTCAAAAAATACATTGGTTGCCCTAGGAAGGTTTTAATGGTGGGCGTCATTGTCCCACTGTTTTCTATGGTAGGGTCCGCTTGGGCTTTGACTATGCCTCGTACTTAAGCCCATGTCCTAAAATGATCTCTACAAATGGATGGACAGTATGGATATAACACATACATCATGGTAAGGCCCACAGAAGTTGGCTACTCAAGCTGTCAATAGCTAATCCAAGTCCATATTAGTCTACAACGACTAGTAAAAGATCCAAACTTGTAGAAGAATACAATCGGAATAAGTAAAAATATTAACATCCCCATGAATTATTTTTAGTGACCCAAATGGACCATTTTACTGGAGATGCTAAAAATCTCTCAAATGAAATACTTTAACCTTTTGATTATGAAAAGGTTATGGTGGCTATTCATATTCAAAGCTAAATTGCCAAATTATCAAAGCGTTGAAATAATTCACATGTGGAGTTTTTATTTATTGTTATACTCTTTACAAAGCAAGACTCATTGTATGAATGATTGGGATAATGGGAATAGATTCTGAAGGGGATTGCGTGGTATGCCACGCATTACCTACCTTTGTGGTGTGTTAATGTCACTAAGTTCTATGGGCCCCACCATGATGTATGTGTTATATCCAAACTATCCAAACTGTATGTCTGTTTGGCAATATTGTTTTATGGCTTGAGCACAAAAATGAGAAACATCCAATGCTCAAGTGGGTCACACAAGAGAAAGGAGTGGATATTGAATGTCTACCATTGAAATCTTCTTGAGGGTCATAGTTTTGGATCAATATGATATTTGATTTTTCCTTCTCTCGGTCTATGTCAATTTATGAACAGATTCAATGTCAAATAAAAGTCAGGGTGGGCCTTAGGAATGTTTTAAAGGTGGTAATCATTATCCCCACAACTTCCTATTTATTGTGGTGTGGTCCATTTGAGCTTTGAATCCTCCTCACTCTTGGGCTCATAGCATAAAATGACCTAAAAAAATGGATGGATGGTGTGGATATAACATTTACATCATGGTGGGGCCCATAGAACTTGGTGACATCAACCACACCGCGGAGGTTGGTGGTGTGTGGCACACCGTTTCAGTCCCTCCGTAGCATATCGCAGTTACTATAATGTATTCCAGCAAAGGGTGACGTGGGTACCAAATTTGAAAATTCAGGATGCAACTTACTGGTGGCCTAGGGTTACAGGAATTCCCTATAACACCAGCACTATGGGGCCCACTGGGATGTTTTTGTTACATTCGTTCTGTCCATCTATTTCACTGGCTCATTTTAGAATATTATTCCGAACATGAAGGAAATTCAAAACTAAGGTGGGCCACACAAAAAAAAAGTCAGGTTGAAAATGTCTACTGTTGAAATCTTCTTGGTTCTATGATTTTATGTCCCATCCAAAACTTTCATGGCCTCGGATGAGGTTTTAAATGTGAGTGTTCAATTTCCATTATTTATTGCAGCTTGGCTCACTTGAGTTTTGGATTTACTTCATGTTTGGCTCATGTCCTAAAATGAGGGGGAAATGGATATAATACAAGCATCATGGTGGGCCCCACAAAAGGTTATAGTCGGCAAGTTGCCCCGTCATATGTCACACATGAAGAAGAAAAATGGATGGCTGAGAGAAATTGATCAGTGGTCCAGGTTCATCATATACATAAACATGATAAACATGATGGTGGGAATCTGGAAGGTTTTATGGTGGTTGTTTCCATTCCTATAGTTTCCTGAGGTGTGGCTCACTTAAATTTTGGATTGGCCTTAGTTTTTGGCTCATGGTTTAACTTGATCTAGCAAAATTGATGAGCAATTTGGATGTCATAAGTAAATTCCAGTGGGTTCCATGGAGCTTTTGGTTGGTGTACCACAATCCTGGAGTGAGTCGGTTTTCACCCGAATTGCATTTTAGATGATGATCTCAACCGTTCATGTTCTCAATATTGGCTTATATAGAAGTTATGATCTTATAACCATACAATGATTTTAATCTTAGTCTCTTGAATTTAAATATAAGTTATTAAAACTTTACTTTTCAATGGATGAAATTTATCTTTACAACACAATGATCCATTCAACAAATGTTTTTTGAAATGGCCCATGTGGCATGGAATCAATAATATGAACGGTCTAGATCATCATCTAAACTATAATCCATATGGTGAAAAAACCCACCCATATCGTAGCTATGGTATGTGGGCACCAACTATCAAAACTCATCCCTGTTCATATTCAAACCTAAAAAGCCAAATTATCAAAAGGTTGAAATCGTTTAAACTTTTAGTTATTATTATTCTTTACACCTATTTTTCAGCACTTTTGACATGACCAATAGGAAGACACCGCATGGAGATACTACGCATTTAGCAGCATCCGAAGAGAATTTGCGTTTGATCTTCCTTCAGCGTTATGCATTCTATCATTATTGTGATGATATAAACTCTTATCATGCTTTTTAGGGAGATGAATCATCGCATACCATGTAACTATGATTAACGTGCCCATTAAATAAGAGACATGCCTAGCACTACTATAAAAGACCTACTAGGCAAGCATATCCTACATCACAACTATATGTGATCTCATTTGTAAGGCTGTCTCACACAATCCTTCCAAAATGGGAGATTTTCCTAGAGAATTTGGAGAACCAACAACGATTTAAAAGATCTAAAAGACCAAAAGTTAGAATTGGCATGCAAACCAACTTAGATACGGTCTCAGATGCAGATTATAAAAGGACGATGAACCTATATCAGATCTTGTTCTACACAATGATCGAAAAAAAGAGAATGAGAGATCTGGATCGACCAACACCTTGAAGTTGACAAGGTGGGCCATTAGGAGATGTTAACTGGCCACGTTCAATATAGATTGGCCCTTGAGTTTCTCAAACATTGGTCTACTTGTCTTCTTCAGAGGAACTCCAAGAGCACCGGGCCAAATCTTTTGTGGGCCACAAACATATCCACGAAGGATCAGCCATCGAAGAATATTTGAGAAGCTAGTGAGTCCGGAGTCCTTTCTTTCCAAAGCAAGTCCCAGTTTGATAAAAAAAAAATTTTTTGTTAAGTATTCGGAAAGCTAACGTGAAGAATCCCGAAAGACCTAGATGGGGAGCTTTCACTGTCTCGAGAAAGCTATAAAAGGAACACCCGAAGAAGAGCTTGAGGGCCCACTTAAACACATTTATCTACATGTCTATTTTATATTCATGCCTATTTTACTTTCCCTCGTATAGTTTACTACCACCTAGTGACTCTCGTCGCAGTATATTTATCTTAGGAGTATATTAAATATATGCAACCTTAAGTTGTCATATCCCTACGTACATCTGAGTTCCGATTCAATTGTTCATACCTGTCATATCCTGCTGACCATTTGCCTTGTCACCTATTCTAATAGGCACATCAAGTACTTATTTTACTTATTGCTTTAATAATAGTGCAAAGCACAATGGTTGTAACATGGCCAACACATTAATAAAGATCGATTGTATTTATGATAGCCTTTATTATGTCATGTACAAATATTCTACTCCCATTGAGGAACACGTTAAAGCACGGGTGGAATAGAAAGTCATCAAACCGGTCGACTCCACAATCACTAGTACAAGGCAAAAAAAACTCATTCGTGGGGATTAACCCGTTCCCTTGCCCAAATCACCTGAGTACAACGCGCATTGAATCAATCAATCGATGGTCGAAAAGCTCTGGGTTCAGATCCAGTCTCCAAACCATCCATCTCGGTTCAAGGGTACCGACCAAGTTAGTCAATATCTTTAAGTTGAGTAAACTCTGATACACCCCGCTTAATCATACACGCACACGTGCTCCGATCCATGCTCTCAATCACACGACTGGTCTTGAGTAGCTAATTGAGAGCAACAGTTATCCTCCTTACAAAGTGAGAACCATTATATACATTGTTTGGATCATCGTAATATAAAAACATATTTGAAGGCTAAAACCCCCATGTGTCATATTGTAGTAAGTTGTGATATGTTACAACAAACCTCATGGTGTGTGCCATATGTGAAAATTCAAGAGGATTTCCCTATAACCCCATAGTCTGTGGTACCCATTGGGATATTTTTGTTACATTCACTTGCTCTGTCAACTCATTTCACTGGCTCATTTTAGAACATTATTCCAAACATCAAGGGTATCCAAAACTCAAGTGGGTCACACCACAAGAAACAATGGGGTTTAAAATGCCCACCGTTCATGAGTTGGTTCTCACCTGAAAATATTAGCCTAATACAAAACATGTATAGCCCCAATGAGGTTTTAATGGTGGATGTTCAATTTCTACGATTTCTTGTTCCATGGCTCACTTGAGTTTTAGATCTCCTTTATGTTTATATAGCTCGTGTCCTAAAATTAGCAGGTGAAATGGGCTCTTGTTACCCTGGGGTAGCGTAAAATAAAATTAAGACTAGTACTGTCATGGCGGATCGTCTTCACCAGGAATTCCAGTGCCGTCGCTTCTCATTGGTCTAGGTAATTTCCTATGACTCCAGGCAGTAAGATACCCATGATTTCTCTCTCCCAAAAAGATTGCTAGCTACACAACATAACTTTTAATATGTGGAACTTTTGTAAGTCCGACCGTAACTTTTGTGTTATGTCTACACTGTTCATCAATTTTTCCCAGATAATTTTAGAGCATGAGCCCATAAAAGAGGTACATCCAAAGTTCAAGTGGATCACATCACATAAAGTAGTAGGGGTTGAGCAAACTTCGGTTGAAACTTTCATAAGATCACACATACCTGGATGAATTTAAAATACAAATATCAACTTGAACAGAGCCTTCCATCACCTCGAAAAGTTTTCAATGATAGCATCAATTCTCAATGCTCTAAGTGGTGTGGTCCACGTTTGCTTTGGATCATTTTTTTCTTTTTTTTTGGGCTTATTTCCTTAGAATGATATGAAAAAATGAATGTATGATGTGAATCTATAGAAATACATGGTCATGGCTTTCATAAATTTCACACGTCAAGCTTGCCATGTGGTGCAGCGGAGGAGCGGAGTAGGTGAGACCCAGGCTTCACCCAAAACGGTGCAGCCCTTACTGTGGGGCCCACTTTGACTTGTGTATTCTTCATCCACTCTCTCCATCCATTATTTCAGATATTTTAGAGCACCGCCCCCAAAAATTAAAAAGATCCAATTATCAAGTGGACCATAATCCATGGAACATCCGTGATTATACACCCTATCATTAAAAACTTCTTAGGACACACCTTAATGTTTCCTTAGCACGCACCTTAATGTTTCCTTAGCTTTTATTTTCCATCCAATCAGTTGGTAAGTTCACATAAGCTTGGATGAAGGAAAAAAATAAATATCAGTTTGATCCAAAACTTTTGTGTCTCATTAATGGTTAATCACCACTGTTTCCTATGATATGGTCCACCTGATAACTAGATCTGCTTCAGTTTTTAGATAATGCCCTGAAATGATATGAAAAAACGGATGAACAAAGTGGATATAAATTTTACACATAAAGGAGGGTACGACGGCAAGGGACGTACCCTCTTCGGTGATGCCAGGTCTCACTTAAATCCACCGTACCGGAGTCAAGATAAAAAAACGGGAAGTGTTGAAATGTGGAACTTTCATGGATCCCATCATGACTTATATATTAGATCCACACTTTTCATTTATTTTTTCATACCATTTTAGGAATTTCAACAGACAATGAGGTAAATCCAACCCTCAAGTAGGCTACACTATATAAATATTGGGAATTGGATGCTTACCGTTGAAAATTTCTTATGGTCATAGAAGGATCTAATCAAGCTAATATTTGTGTTTTACCTTCATCTAGGTCCGTGTGACCTTATGAAGAGGTTAGATGACAAATAAACCTCAGTAGATACTAAGAAGGTTTTACCGGTAGTCATCCGATCCTCTCTACTTTCAGTGGTGTGGTCCAATTGAGCTTTGGATGTACCTCATTTTTGGACTCATGCTCTAGAATGATCTGGAAAAAAAAAATGATGGACAGTGTGGATTTATAACATAAATCATTATGGGCCCAAAAAAGTTCCATACCTTAAATTTTCAAGTGCCTTCAATACAAATTATCCGCAGCACAGAGAATTGACCATCCCTACCATTTCGTAAGGTGTGACCCACTTAAGTTTTGGATGAGCCATTGTTTTTGGCTCATGGCTTAACACCAGCTCGCGAAACTGATGAGTAAACTAGCTGTAACAAAGTAAATTCCAGTGGATCTGTTGAGCTTTTGGTTACCAAGCTCACTCCCTCGAGAAGGGGTGGTATGAAATTCGCATCCAACCTCCATCATCATATTCCTCTTGGGTTTTATAAGGTGTTGTACCACAATATTAGATGGAATAGATTTTCATCCAAATTACATCTTAGATGGTGATCTCAACGGTTCATGTTCTCAATATTATCTTAGATAGAAATCATGAATTTATAATCATACTCCATTGATGATCCAAATCTTTAATTCTTGGATTTAATATGAGTTATTCAAATTCATTTTAATAAATAATCATTCATTAAAATGTTTCTTGGGATGGCCCATGCAACATATAATATATAATATGGAAAAAAAAAGAAAGAAAAAGAAAACCCGCCTCATGCGATAGCGATGGGACATGGGCACCCTATCTAACACAACCCATTCTTATTGGTATTCAAACTTAAATAGCTAAATTATCAATGGGTTGAAATAATCTATCTTTTAATCTCTCTTTTTTCTTTTTTCTTTTTTTAATTACTATCTTTCTTACAAACTGGGACCATCGTATAAACTATTTGAATCATAAAGTATAAAACAGATTCGAAGTCTAAAGTCTCCACCTATCATGCTACAGTAAGTCATGGTATGTTACAACAAAGCTCACCAAGCATCCCAAATGTGAAGAGTAGGAATGGGTCCTATAAGGATGTTTTTGTTACATTTACTCAGTCGAATTTCACTAGTTTATTTTAGAATATTATTTCAAATATAAAGGAATACAAAAGTTACGTAGGCTATAACACAAGAAATAGTAGGGTTGGAAATGCCCACAATTGAAACCTTCGTTGGCTTACCAAGACTTATCTCATCTAGTAGTAGAGCTGGGCATCGAGTCAAGTTAAACTGAGTTAGGGCTGACCTGACTCGATTCGGTTTTGAAATAGACTTGACCTGAACTCGACCCAACTCGATACCGAGTCCACAATGACTGAGCTAATCCAAGTTCCAGGTCTGGCCTGGACTAATCTGGACCGAGTCCAACCTAGTCACAAGTACTGAGTCGGGTTGAGCCAGGTCAGATGCAACAGATATCCACCGGCTGAAATCACTATTCAAAATCTAGGTGAACTTGCCATAATTGTAGCCTCCTCATCCACTACGCGCATATCTTAGATCTGAAATGCCATATCTAAGTTATACTCATACGAGTCAGGTTTTAGACTCAGTCGAGTCAATACTGAGTTGGATTTTGGGTCAAGTCGAGTCAAGTTACTGGGTGACCCGAATTCGACTCGGTTTGAATTCGGATCGGACGAAGTCTACTCGATTAGGATAGACTCACCTACTCGGCTCCTCTCAAGCCAGGTTTGAACGAGTCTACGAGTCGAGTTGGCCGACTCGGGTTGTCATGTGTCCCGTGCTCAGCACGTTCATCGGGCTGATTCTCACCTGAATGAAGCAAAAACACAGATATCAGCGCGAACCAAAACATCTGCAGTCCAGATAAGATTTCAATGGTAGGCATTAAATCTCTACTGTTTTTTTGGCATGGCCCACCTGAGTTTTAGATTTCCTTCGTTTGTGGGCTCGTGCCATAAAATTAGCTGGAGAAATGGATGTAACGAGCGGATATAATACAAACATTACGGTGGGCCCGGGGAGCTTGAGCTTAGAGGATTCCCATGACACCGGTTTCACTTGGAAAGTAGCTTCTGAAATTAAGGCCGTTGAAATGGCTGACAGAAGTTGACCTGTGGTCCAGGTTCATGACATACGTTCAGCCCACCTGACAATCAGATGTGACAGTTGTTTTAACATAGTCCACAAGTTGGTGGGACCGGGTGATGAACGGCTCCGACTGCGCTCATGCATGCCTCGCGAGTACACGCGCGTTGCACTTGCATTTATTGTAATTATACATTTGATGCTCTGGCGGAGTATGATTCTATATACGCATGCAAATGAAAATTGCATACGTGGAATATGTATCAACAGTCTAATTAGCTGTATACAGTATAGATGGATAATAACCCAAACCTTGCACGGAATCTGTGATAATAGCAACTTGATTTATTGGAATTTATATAAAAGTTTAGAAAGGAAAGCATCCAATGGTCCGGATTCAACAAAGAAAAACTAAATAATTGAAGTAAAATTCACATGATTAATATAATTTTTAGGTGTATGCCCCGCGTAAATTGGGTCCCACTATTTGAACGGTTCAATTTGAAATAAATACATGCTGGACGTACCATCATATAACGCTCGGGCTGGACAGTACCATCCGTGTGTTCAGTTTGCACGAGCTGGGTACATGGTTCCATGATCCAAACCGTTAATATGAAGGTCCTCCCCGTGGACGGCCTATAAACCAAAAGTCGCCTGGATTGGAAGATCCCATCCGTATAATACAGAACCATGATCCCACTAGTCTCCACAAACTGAACACAATAGTCACTAGTACAGATCACAAGCTTGCAGCCCGCGCATTGTATAGAAGCGAATTGCGAGGTGACCTCGCCATCACGGATATCCCTGGTGAAAGGCACTGTGGGGCCCACCATGATGTATGCGTTTCATCCATGCCGTCCATCCGTTTTTTCAGTTCATTTTAGTGCATGACCCTAAAATGGAATTAGATCCAACGCTCAAGTGGACCACATCACAGGAAAGAGTGGAGATTGAACGCCTACCATTAAAAACTTTTTGGGGGGCCACAAAAGTGTTGGATAAGCTTATATATGTGTTTTCCCTTCATCCATCCTGATCTTTGTGACATGATGAACATGTTGGATGGCAAATAAATATCGTGGTGGGCATTAGGAAAGTTTCAATGGTTGGTTTCATAGTCTCCACTGTTTCCCGTGGTGTGGTCCACTTGAGCTTTGGATCTCCTTCATTTTTCAAATCATATCCTAAAATGATATGGCAAAACGGATGGACAGAATAGATATAAAACAAATACATCATGGTAGGCCCCACAGTGCCTGCCAATAGGGATGTACTGTGTAATAGTTCATTGTCGTTGCATAGGGGATTCGGACACACGTGTCAACTAGTCAAGCGTGCGCGTCTCCTGGTCCAAAAGATCAAGATGTGCTATATCATGTCACATAGGATCCGCTGTTGCTCCGGATCAAGCCATTATCAGGTGGGGCCCACCATGTGCATCCCCCATTCCAAAATTCAGGCTTGTATACTACATTGAATGAGGACCGTTGGATTATCCATTCTTCTCAAATATGGCACACCAAAAGAGTGGAGCTGCTTGATTTTAGGCCAAGGCATCCCCACGGAGGAAGTTCCTGCGCGAGGATGCTGTGTGGGGCCCACCTAGATGGTTTTGACAAATCCACCCCGTTCATCCGTTTTGAGAGATCATTTCATTGCGTGAGACCAAAAATTAGGTGTATCCGACCCTCAAGTGAGCACCGTTGAAGCATTCTTATGGCCATAAAAGTTTTGTATCAGGATATATTTTCGGTGTTTTCACTTCGTCCCATTGGGAATGACCTTATAAACGGTTTGGATAGCATATAAAATCAAGGTGGTTCCCGGTAAGGTTTCAACGGTAAGAATTTCTTTCCCCAAATTTACCTCTCGTGTGACCTACTTGAGTTTTGTATCCACCTCTTTTTTATTCCAACGTCCTAAAATGATCTCATAAAACGGATGGACCGAATGGATTTCTCACATACATTTCAGTGGGCCCCACCCATCATCCCTGCGCAGGAACTTCCTGGAAATCCTGGAACATCAGCGCCCCTTGAAAATGACATCTGGAGTTATGTAAATGCCTGCAGGGCAGGAAGTGGGTCCCACTTGATAGATTTAGAGGGGCCGGTGATGAAGTGGGGCCCACTTTGAACATCAGTGACGATGATCATGAGCATATTCAGATAAAGAGAGTTACCTACTTTCGAAGAAAGGACACGAAAATACAGCAATTGCGTAAGAGTTATTGGACGCGGATTGCGTCCTACCCCTGCCCGGATGGTAATCCGTCCCGGCAGGGCTCTGTGAGGTCCATGGTATTGTAAGTGTTTTATCCACGCCGTTAAATGCTTTTTTTCGATAATTTTAATATGTTGGCCGAAAAATGAGGTGGTTTTATTTTTTGGCCCATACATTAAAATTATCGAAAAAAAAGCATTTAACTGCATAGATAAAACACTTACAACACCGTGACCCACAGAGCCCTGCCGGGCGGGGGTAGGACGCAATCCGCGTCCAAGAGTTATTACGTTCAAAGTCCGTTACGTGGAGTTTCATTCATGCTGACGTCTTTTTCTTCTTTTATTAAATCCAAGTGCAGTTTAGTCAATTTCCCCAATTGCAATCAATATTATTGATTTAGTTTTGCTTAGATACATTGTGGCCATCTAGTGGGGCCCACATGCTGATATGCTACGATGATTTGAACGGTCCATGTTATCATTACTACTGTATAAACACTTCATAGGAATCTTAGCCATTGATTTTAGAGTTGAGTGAGAGCCACAGTGACGCAGGGGGGGACGTGAGGTCGAGCACCGTCTTCCTCAAGAGGATAAATATTCCGAATCCACGGAACTTCTCTGGACTCCTCACAGAGACTTCTCGAATCCACGAGAAAAGAGAGCAGAAAATAGAAATAAATTCTAAATAAATTCGAAATAGATTAATTAATTCATAAAAACGAGTTCACAACCCTTTAAATAAGGGTACTAAGCAATGGGAAAGAAATTAGAATCAAACTACAACTAGGACTCCTAGAATTCGCGACTTACTATAAATAGTAAACTTACTATTTATAGACGGTCGTGATGTCTACTAGTGCGCAAGGTTTTCGGCCAAAAATAGTAAGTGTCCTATTTGGCTTCACCAACCTGTTCTCCTAATTATTCTAAGCTCTTTTCACGTTGGGCGCAACTCCTAAAGCCCGACGGATAAAGAGTTATAAGCAAACTAAAACTTACTATTTATAGTAAAAACGAAATTGAAACAGGAAACGACCGTGAAATCAGGGGTTTCTCGCAATTCCGAGCGTCGCAACCCGGCGTAGCGGGTTGGTTGGCTAAAGTAGCTCGTTCTACCCCAAAATCATATATTTTTCGTCCGCTAACTCATCCCGGATTGCGAGATACGCCTGATTTAAGGTCTGATGGTCCAGATCACTTCTGTCGCCGACTGGGCCTTTTCTGATCCATCTTTGCCATGTAATTGTCCGCGACCCGCTCTACATCAGTCTCCTCCACTTCAAAAGAACTCGTCCTCGAGTTATCATTATGCGCTGGTTCATGATACTCAGTCAGGTCCGCAACATTGAAAGTTCGTGAGATCGCCATATCATCTGGAAGATCAACAACATAAGCGTTGTCATTGATCTTTCGGATGATTGGTACCGGTCCAATCTTTTTATTCTTCAACTTGTTGTACGTTCCGGTCGGAAATCTTTCTTTGCGCAGATGGACCATTACTTGGTCGCCCACCTCGAACACTTTCTGTCGCCGATGCTTGTCCGCTTGCTCCTTGTACTTTTCGTTCGAGGCATGTAGCTTGTTCTGTACCTCCGCATGAATGCCCATGATTTTGTCTGCCATATGATCTGCTGCAATGCTCATGCCTGGGAGCTTGGGCAGAGGGACCAAGTCTAGTGTATGGCGAGGTACTCGTCCGTAGATAACTTGGAACGGGGATTTTCCTGTCGAGCGGTTCACCATGTTGTTGAATGCAAACTCCGCTTGAGACAAGGCCAAATCCCACTGCTTCGGTTTTTCCCCTGAAATACATCGAAGGAGGTTCCCCAACGTGCGATTCACAACCTCAGTTTGACCGTCAGTCTGTGGGTGGTACGCGCTGCTGAACTGAAGGCGTGTATCGAATCGAGTCCACAAAGTCCGCCAAAAGTGGCTTATGAACTTCGTGTCACGGTCGGAAGTAATAGTCTTGGGAACCCCGTGTAGCCGCACAATTTCTCTGAAGAATAGATTCGCCACGTGTGTTGCATCGAGAGTCTTCTTGCATGGAATAAAGTGCGCCATCTTGGAAAAACGATCTACTACCACGAACACCGAATCCATGCCGCGTTGTGTTCGTGGGAGACCAAGCACAAAGTCCATAGATAAATCCTCCCAAGGGCCGTCAGGCACGGGTAACGGGGTGTAGAGGCCCGTATTATGAGATTGCCCCTTGGAAGTCTGACAAATATAACAGCGTTGGACTGCCTTTCCCACATCACGTACCAATTGCGGCCAGTAATACCGTTCTTCCACAAGAGCTCGCGTCTTGTCTCGCCCAAGGTGTCCACTGAGGCCACCTCCATGTAGCTCTTGGATTATCTGTTCCCTTAGCGAACTCTTTGGGATACATAGTCGATTTCCCTTAAAAAGGAACCCGTCTTGTATATGTAAGTCACCGGGGTGACCTTCCTGACATCTAACCCATGCGTCCTTGAAGTCGTCGTCGTCGGCATATATGTCTTTGAGGCGATCGAACCCGACAACTTCATTGCTCATAGTGACTAACAAAGTTGCACGGCGACTCAGCGCATCGGCTACTTTGTTCTGTTGCCCTGACTTATGCTTTAGCACGAATGTGAATTCCTGCAAGAATGAGATCCATCTAGCATGCACACGGTTAATGTTAGCTTGACTATTAATAAACTTGAGGGCTTGATGGTCCGTGTAAAGTATGAATTCCCTTTGAATCAAATAATGTCGCCAGTGTCGCAGTGCCTGGACCACCGCGTACAACTCGATCTCATATGTAGACCACTTCTTGCGTGCATCACTAAGTTTCTCACTGTAGAAGGCTACCGGCCTACCTTCTTGAGACAAAACTCCCCCAATCCCGACATATGAGGCATCACATTCGACTTCAAACAGTTTGTCGAAGTTGGGAAGTACAAGAACCGGGGTCGTGGATAATCTGCGCTTGATTTCGGCAAAGCTCCTGTCGGCTTCGTCAGTCCACTGAAACTGCCCTTTCTTCATGCAATCTGTGATCGGTGACACAATGCTACTGAAATTTTTCACGAACCGACGATAGAATGTCGCTAGTCCATGGAAACTTCGTACTTCGTGAATATTTTTGGGAACCGGCCATTCTCTGATTGTCTTCACCTTTTCCTCATCCACTCGAATGCCCGTGGATGTAACCACAAAACCCAGAAACAATAGGCTATCAGTCATGAAGCTACACTTTTTTAAATTGAGGTACAATTTATTTTCAGTGAGCACTTGAAGGACTTTCTTGAGGTGCTCCATATGGGTGGTTTCGTCTTGACTGTATATCAAAATATCATCAAAATAAACCACAACGAACCGCCCAATGAAAGGTTTCAGAACTTGGTTCATCAACCTCATGAATGTGCTAGGCGCATTAGAAAGACCGAAAGGCATGACCATCCATTCGTACAATCCTTCCTTGGTCTTGAAGGCTGTTTTCCACTCATCACCCGGCCGTATTCGAATCTGATGGTAGCCGCTCCTTAAGTCCAATTTAGAGAATATTTTTGCGCCCTCTAGCATATCCAACATATCATCCAACCGTGGTATAGGAAACCTGTATTTTATGGTGATCTTGTTGATGGCCCGGCTGTCGACACACATGCGCCAACTCCCATCTTTCTTTGGAGTTAGCAGAGCTGGTACAGCACATGGGCTCATGCTTTCTCGAATAAGACCCTTACGGATCAGTTCCTCCACTTGTCCCTGCAGAATCTCGCACTCATTCGGGCTCATTCGATAATGAGGACGATTAGGTAAACTGGACCCAGGGACAAGGTCGATATGGTGTTGGATATCTCGCATAGGGGGTAACCCATCGGGAAGGTCCTCGGGCCAGATTTCTTGGAATTCATGCAACAAGGGCCTTAGTCTTTCAGGGATGATGGTAGGCTCGAGTTCTTCCCCTTTTACAATTAATGCATAAGTCTGTCCTGTTTCTTTGGATTCTTCCACGAAGTCCCGAATGGTTAAGAGAAAACGACCATCCACTTTAGAAGTTTCAGGTGGTCCTTCTGGATCCATAGGGGCCAATATGGTCTTTCGGCCGTCCTTGACGAAGATATATATGTTATCTCGCCCTTTATGAGTGGCGTCACGGTCAGATTGCCAGGGTCGACCGAGTAGTATGTGACATGCTTCCATGTCAACCACATCGCATACTACTTCATCCTTATAATGTTTGCCAATTGAAAAAGATATGGTGCACCGTTCAGTTACCTTTGTTTCGCTGACCTTCTTGATCCAACCGATTGTATATGGAGAGGGATGACGCTCTGTTTTCAATTGCAATTTTTCCACCATGCCCCTGGAGACAATGTTCTCGCTGCTTCCACTGTCAATGATCACATCACAAACCTTTCGATTCACCGTACACCTAGTGCGGAAGATGTTATGCCGCTGTGGATGCACTTCTTTTCTTGGCGCATATAATAGTCGCCTCACGACGAGCGACTCGCCGTGATCTTGCTGAACCCAATCTGAATCATCTACCTCGTCCTCGCGGTATGCTCCTGTTCTTCAATATCTGGATCTTCATAAGCGTTATCAGCACTACCATCATTAATGGCGAGGTTTGCCACTTTTCGCTGGGGACAAGTATTTGACAGGTGGCCGGGCTGGCCACAACGATAGCAGTTGTTGGGCCTTGGCCGAGCATAAGGGTTCGGGATTGTACTTGTGCCAGCAGCAGTCGATACGCCCCTTTGGGGTCTAGCTTGCCCGCTTCCCTGATCTCGGTTCTCAGACATAGGAGGTTGAGTGCGTGCTCCTACGGGCTCCTTCCCCTTAGGCTGTGGAGCTCCCTGGGGTGGACCTGCCGCAGTGATCCTCGCAGTAGGATAGGCCCGTGTGTTAGGACGTTCAAGTTGCGCTTCTGCCCGAGTAGCCAACTTGATCGCATCATTCATCGTCCAGACGGACTGCATCTGGACCCGATCCTGGATCGCCATACGCAATCCACCGTTGAATCGGGCGACTTGCTGCGATTCAGTCTCGACCAAATCGTTGCGCGCCGCCAGGCGGTAAAATTCTTCTGCGTACTCTCTCACCGACCGACTACCCTGTCGACAATTTTGGTATTGTTGGAATAATACCTGATCGTAATCGCTAGGGAGGAATCGGGCACGTAGTAGCTGCTTCATTCGTTGCCATGTGCGGATTGGTGCTTTCATCTGCCTGGTTCGTGCGAGTTGCAGTTGTTCCCACCAAGCTGAAGCTCCTCCTTTCAACTTGTAGGCCACAAGCTTGACCTTCTTTGTTTCAGGGATGTCCATATAGTCAAAAATCGCTCAACTTCAGAAAGCCAATCGAGAAAATCCTCAATGTGTAGCTGGCCATTGAAGTTAGGAATATCAACCCGTATCTTGAAGTCTCGATCTACCCGATCGCCGCCTTGCCTGGGGTGTTGGAAGATCACGTCATCGATCTCCTCTTCACTGGAGCCCCCGTCCTCAGGGACGGCCCTTGGATGCACTGCTGGGATTATCCTGCGATCAGGGCGATTACGGGTTTCAGCAATTGGTGGTGGAGGATTACCACCAGGAACACGGAGTTGCCCTAGGGTTTCTGCCAAGAGATTCGCTATGCGGTCCATGGAAGCCTGCAGCCCTTGCATGGCTTGTCGATTCTCTTGCTGCGCTGCTTGAAAAGTTGCCGCCGTTAAAGGAAAATTTCCTGGAGCACCGCCTATGGGATTGTTGCCCGACCCGTCGTTAGAAGCCATCGACCCGAGGAGAAACCTCGCTTTGATACCAAACTGACGCAGGGGGGGACGTGAGGTCGAGCACCGTCTTCCTCAAGAGGATAAATATTCCGAATCCACGGAACTTCTCTGGACTCCTCACAGAGACTTCTCGAATCCACGAGAAAAGAGAGCAGAAAATAGAAATAAATTCTAAATAAATTCGAAATAGATTAATTAATTCATAAAAACGAGTTCACAACCCTTTAAATAAGGGTACTAAGCAATGGGAAAGAAATTAGAATCAAACTACAACTAGGACTCCTAGAATTCGCGACTTACTATAAATAGTAAACTTACTATTTATAGACGGTCGTGATGTCTACTAGTGCGCAAGGTTTTCGGCCAAAAATAGTAAGTGTCCTATTTGGCTTCGCCAACCTGTTCTCCTAATTATTCTAAGCTCTTTTCACGTTGGGCGCAACTCCTAAAGCCCGACGGATAAAGAGTTATAAGCAAACTAAAACTTACTATTTATAGTAAAAACGAAATTGAAACAGGAAAACGACCGTGAAATCAGGGGTTTCTCGCAATTCCGAGCGTCGCAACCCGGCGTAGCTGGGTTGGTTGGCTAAAGTAGCTCGTTCTACCCCAAAATCATATATTTTTCGTCCGCTAACTCATCCCGGATTGCGAGATACGCCTGATTTAAGGTTTGATGGTCCAGATCACTTCTGTCGCCGACTGGGCCTTTTCTGATCCATCTTTGCCAAGTAATTGTCCGCGACCCGCTCTACATCACACAGAAAATTTTCTTTTTCACTGCTATATTCATCCATGAAAATTATATGGCATGGTGGCCTAGATAGCATGAGAGTCTATAAAATGGATGGTTGTGATCCTTAGACCACTCAACATATGGTCCTCCATTGCCAATGACACACACTAATAGTCAATTATGACATGCTGTACGTAGAAAAATTCTTACACATTCGGTACAAGTAACAACAAAATTATAAGAGAAAAGAGTCCAATCGAAAAACTAAATGCTAAAGAGAAAAATAATAAATAATAATTAGTATATATAGTTTCATGTAGTTTAACAAACTACGAATAAGTCTATTTCCACTAACAAGAAAAATAAAAATACAAGTTCCTTCTCTCTCTTATTTTCTTCCATTACACAAGGTATCTCTCATGAAAGAATATTCCAAAAGATGTACTCCCTTTCTACACATGTTGTTGGGACTTGCAGATGCACCTAAAATCAAGCAAAGTAATCACAATTGTACAAACAAATTCAAACAAAGAATAATTTGAAATTTATATATAAAAAAATCATTGTAGAAAAAAATCACGGCATAAAACGATGATAAAGCAATATAAAAGTAATATAACAAGAATAAATAATCTTATTAATTTAAACAACCTCTCGAATCTCCTTTTAATCCCTAGCTAAGCCCTTAAACCCTTAAGAATAGCTTTGAAAGCCCTAAACCCCTCCCTAATCTCGATTACACCAGGAATATACCATCCAACCAGAATAGGAACAAATTGATCACTTGCACAATTCTGTGCACACCTTGAATGGGACCTTTGATGGAATCAACAGCCATTGAGGACTAATCGATAACATCGAAGATCCTTCGATGCCATAAAGTAGCAACTTCCAAAGCTTTCCAGCAACCACTGGGATTTTTCCATATATATTTTCTTGATGGGATCGAGCCTTTGTCGAAGCTTAGTGAACGAGCTATAGAGTTTGGATTCCCTAGGATGGAATTGCATTTGGTACCGTGCAAAGTCCATCCAACATTTGGGGAGGATGGGAAGAGTTGGGATGGAATTGCATTTGGTCCCACATGGATTTCCGGTGGATTTTGAAATCCACTTCACATGTGGAGCCCCACATTGATGCATGTATTTTATCCATGCCGTCCATCATATATGCCCTTTACATGTGACATTCTAATTATATGTGTATACGTGACCGACATCTATTATAAATTTGATTAGTTGATTACAAATCTATGGTCCACCAAATAAGGTTTTGCTTAATTCATTGTTTTTCCCATGTCAAGAATTTCATCCCAAGCATGTGATTGAATGGCCATAATATCATAAGCATTTCTAGGCATGCAATCATTGTGTAATAATGGTGTTAATCACATCTAATACAATTCCATACCATTTAATCCCAAGGACCAAACAAGCCCTAATTGTTAAATCCTTTGATTGATCCCATGGGCCCACAATGGGATTTAACCATTGATTTGAGTCATATCTGTCATTAGAAAACGTCTCTGATGCAGATCTTAGATCAAGACAACCCATATAGTTGGATTAGTCAGATATCCATGTTTATGGTTCAGGATGCATCAATTCCCGGACTTGATTAGTTTCAACGTGGACTAAGTGGGCATGTATTTTGTACAGAGTAATATGATACTCAGGTTGTATACAACACTTGATACACAGGCACTGTGAAATTATACACTTTGACATATATAAACTCAAACAAAACTAACTCAATTGTGCAGCCAACTGTAACAGGTTAGGATTGTTCAACCAAAATACATATACGTCAATAAATATCCACCACCACTCTAGTAGTTAGGTAATCAAATAAACTTAAATTTTTGTTCATGAGATATCTACACTAGTTACCATAATTCGGACGATTTTATTTGATTACTTGTATGGAATGTGTGCAAGTTCCAAATAATTTCTAGGTGCCTGCGTATCATCTATCACACTTTGCCAGAGCATCAAAGTTTTTCTATTTCAAGAGGACTATGTCAAGTACGCGTCTGTGCTCACCCTGTCGCTTGAATTTCTGTCATCAAAGACTAGGTCATAATGAATGTGACAAATATTGCCGAGATTTTAAAATTTACCTAATGATATACTAAATAATTTTATCATGAGATTTTCAAAAGCTAGGCAGCTTTTAAAATATCATGTTTTCATTGTGCCATTATTAGGATATTAATTCTAATAATTATAAAAATATTAGGTTTTTTTGGTAAATGTATTTTTCTTATCAAATATATTATCTTAAACTTAGAAATTGCCTAAAAATTAGTTGAGATAAAAGAAATGTGCTATTATTTTATAAAACTTTCATTTTCGACGCATGCCTCCACTTTCTTTGCACGCCTCTCCTGTGGAGACAATGTAAGCCAACACTACGTTTATGTGACATCCACTCTGTCCACTAGTTTTGTCAACTCTTATTAAAATGTTTTTAAAATTATAATTTATACCTATGTGTTAATTAATTATAATTAAATTCTAGACTCTATAATTAAGAATTGTGCAGCTAAAACCTTACCCAAAATATTGTGTGTGTGTGTATATATATATATATATATATATATATATATATATATATATATATATATATATATATATATATAAGAGGATCACTCTTCCTTCAAGGAAAATAAAGGGGAGAATTCTCTCACTTTACATGGTATCAGAGAAACTTCAATCGAGCCTTTGATATTTTCGTTGGAAACCAACCGTCTAGCCCCGCCACTGCTCAAACGCTCATTCGGTCAACAATAATCTCCGAAATTATTAGTATTTTGGTGGGCCCTGATCAATTTCTTGTTAGTGTTCTCGTCGATTTTGCGGGTTTCTTACTCTAAACCGAAAGGGAATTCCAAAGGGCTGCCAGGGGAGAAGCCTACACAACGGCAAGGGCCCCACTACCATGTAGGTGTTCGAGGGAAGGACCACACTGGTGTGTATAGGCCCCCGCCCCATCATGCTGTAGATTTTGAACCTCTGCATTTTCATAAGGTTATGGTCCCCATTGTAGGCAATGCCATATTTCTTAAATCTTAAAAACCTTTAGATCGCCCATCGCTAGTAATAATAGCCAAACGAGCGGCTAAGATCATCAGTACATACCATCGAGTGGGCCCCATATGGGGACACCTGATCCATGGCTCTCTTTGAACCTAACACCATTGATGGAGCAGGGAGTTCAACAAGCGAGTACCTATCAAAGAACATAAAAAATTCAAATCACACGTAAGAGATCACGTGGGAAGAACATTAATCAAACAGATAAGTGATCCATCAAAGAATTACTTATAAGGTAGGAAGAATATCCGTGCCACATCAGCATATAGACTCTTTCCCATAAATCAGTTTTGGGTTGAAAGGGATTGACAGGTTCCGTGTCTAATCACTACTTATATCGTAAGGACTAAAAAATATCTGTTAAAGTGGGAAAATATCACAGATTCTTACCAAGGAATAAGTTAAAATGACGGTAGACATGTGATATGCGTGGACGACTGATGACGTATGGGCTTTTAAATATCTTGTATCTAATGGAGAATTTCTTGTTTCTTTTTTAACGACGGTAGGCATGTGATATGCGTGGACGCTCAATCGAGCCTTTGATATTTTCGTTGTCCACATGATACTCGTTGTGTACAACACTTGATACACAGGCACTCTGAAATTATACACTTTACATATATAAACTCAAACAAAGCTAACTCAATTGTCCAGCTAATTGTCAACAAGTTGGAATCTGACGCAGGGGAGGACGTGAGGTCGAGCACCGTCTTCCTCAAGAGGATAAATATTCCGAATCCACGGAACTTCTCTGGACTCCTCACAGAGACTTCTCGAATCCACGAGAAAAGAGAGCAGAAAATAGAAATAAATTCTAAATAAATCCGAAATAGATTAATTAATTCAAAAAAACGAGTTCACAACCCTTTAAATAAGGGTACTAAGCAATGGAAAAGAAATCAGAATCAAACTACAACTAGGACTCCTAGAATTCGCGACTTACTATAAATAGTAAACTTACTATTTATAGACGGTCGTGATGTCTACTAGTGCGCAAGGTTTTCGGCCAAAAATAGTAAGTGTCCTATTTGGCTTCACCAACCCGTTCTCCTAATTATTCTAAGCTCTTTTCACGTTGGGCGCAACTCCTAAAGCCCGACGGATGAAGAGTTATAAGCAAACTAAAACTTACTATTTATAGTAAAAACGAAATTGAAACAGGAAACGACCATCAAATCAGGGTTTCTCGCAATTCCGAGCGTCGCAACCCGGCATAGCAGGGTTGGTTGGCTAAAGTAGCTCGTTCTACCCCCAAAATCATATATTTTTCGTCGGCTAACTCATCCCGGATTGCAAGATACGCCTGATTTAAGGTCTGATGGTCCAGATCACTTCTGTCGCCGACCGGGCCTTTTCTGATCCATCTTTGCCATGTAATTGTCCGCCGACCCTGCTCTACATCAGTCTCCTCCACTTCAAAAGAACTCGTCCTCGAGTTATCATTATGCGCTGGTTCATGATACTCAGTCAGGTCCGCACATTGAAAGTTCGTGAGATCGCCATATCATCTGGAAGATCAACAACATAAGCGTTGTCATTGATCTTTCGGATGATTGGTACCGTCCAATCTTTTTATTCTTCAACTTGTTGTACGTTCCGGTCGGAAATCTTTCTTTGCGCAGATGGACCATTACTTGGTCGCCCACCTCGAACACTTTCTGTCGCTGATGCTTGTCTGCTTGCTCCTTGTACTTTTCGTTCGAGGCATGTAGCTTGTTCTGTACCTCCGCATGAATGCCCATGATTTTGTCTGCCATATGTTCTGCTGCAATGCTCATGCCTGGGAGCTTGGGCAGAGGGACCAAGTCTAGTGTATGGCAAGGTACTCGTCCGTAAATAACCTGGAACGGGGATTTTCCTGTCGAGCGGTTCACCATGTTGTTGAATGCAAACTCCGCTTGAGACAAGGCCAAATCCCACTGCTTCGGTTTTTCTCCTGAAATACATCGAAGGAGGTTTCCCAACGTGCGATTCACAACCTCAGTTTGACCGTCGGTCTGTGGGTGGTACGCGCTGCTGAACTGAAGGCGTGTATCGAATCGAGTCCACAAAGTCCGCCAAAAGTGGCTTATGAACTTCGTGTCACGGTCAGAAGTAATAGTCTTGGGAACCCCGTGTAGCCGCACAATTTCTCTGAAGAATAGATTTGCCACGTGTGTTGCATCGAGAGTCTTCTTGCATGGAATAAAGTGCGCCATCTTGGAAAAACGATCTACTACCATGAACACCGAATCCATGCCGCGTTGTGTTCGTGGGAGACCAAGCACAAAGTCCATAGATAAATCCTCCCAAGGGCCGTCAGGCACGGGTAACGGGGTGTAGAGGCCCGTATTATGAGATTGCCCTTGGAAGTCTGACAAATATAACAGCGTTGGACTGCCTTTCCCACATCACGTACCAATTGCGGCCAGTAATACCGTCCTTCCACAAGAGCTCGCGTCTTGTCTCGCCCAAGGTGTCCACTGAGGCCACCTCCATGTAGCTCTTGGATTATCTGTTCCCTTAGCGAACTCTTTGGGATACATAGTCGATTTCCCTTAAAAAGGAACCCGTCTTGTATATGTAAGTCACCGGGGTGACCTTCCTGACATCTAACCCATGCGTCCTTGAAGTCATCGTCGTCGGCATATATGTCTTTGAGGCGATCGAACCCGACAACTTCATTGCTCATAGTGACTAACAAAGTTGCACGGCGACTCAGCGCATCGGCTACTTTGTTCTGTTGCCCTGACTTATGCTTTAGCACGAATGTGAATTCCTGCAAAATGAGATCCATCTAGCATGCACACGGTTAATGTTAGCTTGACTATTAAACTTGAGGGCTTGATGGTCTGTGTAAAGTATGAATTCCCTTTGAATCAAATAATGTCGCCAGTGTCGCAGTGCCTGGACCACCGCGTACAACTCGATCTCATATGTAGACCACTTCTTGCGTGCATCACTAAGTTTCTCACTGTAGAAGGCTACCGGCCTACCTTCTTGAGACAAACTCCCCCAATCCCGACATATGAGGCATCACATTCGACTTCAAACAGTTTGTCGAAGTTGGGAAGTACAAGAACCGGGGTCGTGGATAATCTTCGCTTGATTTCGGCAAAGCTCCTGTCGGCTTCGTCAGTCCACTGAAACTGCCCTTTCTTCATGCAATCTGTGATCGGTGACACAATGCTACTGAAATTTTTCACGAACCGACGATAGAATGTCGCTAGTCCATGGAAACTTCGTACTTCGTGAATGTTTTTGGGAACCGGCCATTCTCTGATTGTCTTCACCTTTTCCTCATCCACTCGAATGCCCGTGGATGTAACCACAAAACCCAGAAACAATAGGCTATCAGTCATGAAGCTACACTTTTTTAAATTGAGGTACGGTTTATTTTCAGTGAGCACTTGAAGGACTTTCTTGAGGTGCTCCATATGGGTGGTTTCGTCTTGACCGTATATCAAAATATCATTAAAATAAACCACAACGAACCGCCCAATGAAAGGTTTCAGAACTTGGTTCATCAACCTCATGAATGTGCTAGGCGCATTAGAAAGACCGAAAGGCATGACCATCCATTCGTACAATCCTTCCTTAGTCTTGAAGGCTGTTTTCCACTCATCACCCGTCCGTATTTGAATCTGATGGTAGCCGCTCCTTAAGTCCAATTTAGAGAATATTTTTGCGCCCTCTAGCATATCCAACATATCATCCAACCGTGGTATAGGAAACCTGTATTTTATGGTGATCTTGTTGATGGCCCGGCTGTCGACACACATGCGCCAACTCCCATCTTTCTTTGGAATTAGCAGAGCTGGTACAGCACATGGGCTCATGCTTTCTCGAATAAGACCCTTACGGATCAGTTCCTCCACTTGTCCCTGCAGAAGCTTGCACTTATTTGGGCTCATTCGATAATGAGGACGATTAGGTAAACTGGACCCAGGGACAGGTCGATATGGTGTTGGATATCTCGCATAGGGGGTAACCCATCGGGAAGGTCCTCGGGCCAGATTTCTTGGAATTCATGCATAAGGGCCTTAGTCTTTCAGGGATGATGGTAGGCTCGAGTTCTTCCCCTTTTACAATTAATGCATAAGTCTGTCCTGTTTCTTTAGATTCTTCCACGAAGTCCCGAATGGTTAAGAGAAAACGACCCTCCACTTTAGAAGTTTCAGGTGGTCCTTCTGGATCCATAGGGGCCAATATGGTCTTCCGGCCGTCCTTGACGAAGATTATATGTTATCTCGCCCTTTATGAGTGGCGTCACGGTCAGATTGCCAGGGTCGACCGAGTAGTATGTGACATGCTTCCATGTCAACCACATCGCATACTACTTCATCCTTATAATGTTTGCCAATTGAAAAGGATATGGTGCACCGTTCAGTTACCTTTGTTTCGCTGACCTTCTTGATCCAACCGATTGTATATGGAGAGGGATGACGCTCTGTTTTCAATTGCAATTTTTTCCACCACCCCCTAGAGACAATGTTCTCGCTGCTTCCACTGTCAATGATCACATCACAAACCTTTCGATTCACCGTACACCTAGTGCGGAAGATGTTATGCCGCTGTGGATGCACTTCTTTTCTTGGCGCATATAATAGCCGCCTCACGACGAGCGACTCGCCGTGATCTTGCTGAACCCAATCTGAATCATCTACCTCGTCCTCGGCGGTATGCTCCTGTTCTTCAAATCTGGATCTTCATAAGCGTTATCAGCACTACCATCATTAATGGCGAGGTTTGCTACTTTTCGTTGGGGACAAGTATTTGACAGGTGGCCGGGCTGGCCACAACGATAGCAGTTGTTAGGCCTTGGCCGAGCATAAGGGTTTGAGATTGTACTTGTGCCAGCAGCAGTCGATACGCCCCTTTGGGGCCTAGCTTGCCCGCTTCCCTGATCTCGGTTCTCAGACATAGGAGGTTGAGTGCGTGCTCCAAAGGGCTCCTTCCCCTTAGGCTGTGGAGCTCCCTGGGGTGGACCTGCCGCAGTGATCCTCGCAGTAGGATAGGCCCGTGTGTTAGAACGTTCAAGTTGCGCTTCTGCCCGAGTAGCCAACTTGATCGCATCATTCATCGTCCAGACGGACTGCATCTGGACCCGATCCTGGATCGCCATACGCAATCCACCGTTGAATCGAGTGACTTGCTGCGATTCAGTCTCAACCAAATCGTTGCGCGCCGCCAGGCGGTAAAATTCTTCTGCGTACTCTCTCACCGACTGACTACCCTGTCGACAATTTTGGTATTGTTGGAATAATACCTGATCGTAATCGCTAGGGAGGAATCGGGCACGTAGTAGCTGCTTCATTCGTTGCTATGTGCGGATTGGTGCTTTCATCTGCCTGGTTCGTGCGAGTTGCAGTTGTTCCCACCAAGCTGAAGCTCCTCCCTTTAACTTGTAGGCCACAAGCTTGACCTTCTTTGTTTCAGGGATGTCCATATAGTCAAAAAATCGCTCAACTTCAGAAAGCCAATCGAGAAAATCCTCAATGTGTAGCTGGCCATTGAAGTTAGGAATATCAACCCGTATCTTGAAGTCTCGATCTACCCGATCGCCGCCTTGCCTGGGGTGTTGGAAGATCACGTCATCGATCTCCTCTTCATTGGAGCCCCCGTCCTCAGGGACGGCCCTTGGATGCACTGCTGGAATTATCCTGCGATCAGGGCGATTACGGGTTTCAGTAATTGGTGGTGGAGGATTACCACCAGGAACACGGAGTTGTCCTAGGGTTTCTGCTAAGAGATTCGCTATGCGGTCCATAGAAGCCTGCAGCCCTTGCATGGCTTGCCGATTCTCTTGCTGCGCTGCTTGGAAAGTTGCCGCCGTTAAAGGAAAATTTCCTGGAGCACCGCCTATGGGATTGTTGCCCGACCCGTCGTTAGAAGCCATCAACCCGAGGAGAAACCTCGCTTTGATACCAAACTGACGCAGGGGAGGACGTGAGGTCGAGCACCGTCTTCCTCAAGAGGATAAATATTCCGAATCCACAGAACTTCTCTGGACTCCTCACAGAGACTTCTCGAATCCACGAGAAAAGAGAGCAGAAAATAGAAATAAATTCTAAATAAATCCAAAATAGATTAATTAATTCAAAAAACGAGTTCACAACCCTTTAAATAAGGGTACTAAGCAATGGAAAAGAAATCAGAATCAAACTACAACTAGGACTCCTAGAATTCGCGACTTACTATAAATAGTAAACTTACTATTTATAGACGGTCGTGATGTCTACTAGTACGCAAGGTTTTCGGCCAAAAATAGTAAGTGTCCTATTTGGCTTCACAACCCGTTCTCCTAATTATTCTAAGCTCTTTTCACGTTGGGCGCAACTCCTAAAGCCCGACAGATGAAGAGTTATAAGCAAACTAAAACTTACTATTTATAGTAAAACGAAATTGAAACAGGAAAACGACCATCAAATCAGGGGTTTCTCGCAATTCCGAGCGTCGCAACCCGGCATAGCGAGGTTGGTTGGCTAAAGTAGCTCGTTCTAGCCCAAAATCATATATTTTTCGTCGGCTAACTCATCCCGGATTGCAAGATACGGCTGATTTAAGGTCTGATGGTCCAGATCACTTCTGTCGCCGACCGGGCCTTTTCTGATCCATCTTTGCCATGTAATTGTCCGCGACCCGCTCTACATCAGAATCCCAAGATCAGATTGGTTGAACAATCCTAGCTGGCCTCTTATTCATGGGACACTTCTTTGTGGAAATAAGTTAGATGAAAATTTTCATTTTTAACTGTCTAATAAATGTCCACCAATCTAATGGTTAGGTAATTAAATAAAGCTTTATTTTTCATTCGCCAGATATCTACACTGGCTACCATAAGTTGGATGGTTTTATTTTATTTGACTAATTTTAGGCCACGTGCGTAAGTCCTGAGTAATTTTCTAAGTGCTAATTGTGTATTATCTATAACACTTCGCCGGAGTATCAAAGCTTCTCTTTCTAGGGGACTATGGCTAGTACGTTTACGCTTACCATGTGCTTTGAATTTCTGTCATCATAGGCTAGGTCATAACGAATGTGACAAATATCGCTGAGATTTTTAAAATTTCCGGACAATATACTAAATAATTTTATCGTGAGATTATCAAAAGCTGGCAGATTTTAAAATATCATGTTTTCATTATTGTATTATTGAGATTTAGTTCTAAAACTTATAAAAAGATTATGATTTTTTTGGTAAATGTCTTTTTCTCATGAACTATATTTTTTAAAACTTAAAAAGTTTTTAGAAATTAGTTGAGATAAAAGAAAAATTGCTATTATTTTAGAAAATTTTCAATTTCAACACGGACCTTTCTTTGGACGCATCTCCCGTCACGACTTTTAGAATGAGATGGTGTAAGCAAACACTCAATGGGGCCAACGCTATATCTATGTGACATTCACTCGTTCACTCTATCCATTAGTTTTATCAACTCCTGTTAAGATGTGTATTAGATTGTAAATTTGTACATACATGTTATTTAATTGTGATTAGATTTTATACTCTATAATTAGCAATTGTACACCTAGAACCTTATCTAAAATATTTGATTTTTTATATATAAGAGGACAGAGAAACCCTAATCGAGCCTTTGATATTTTCATCAGAATCCACTAGTGTCTCCACTCTGGCAGCCCCACCATTGCCCAAACACCCATTCAATCAACAATGAGTGGTAGACTCTGAGCAGTTTCAACATGAGGTCTTGGGTTCGATACCCATAGGTGGTGAAATCCCATTATGGCATGTGTGGGTGTGTGTATTGGGTGCATGTGTAAAATAAAAATAAAAAAACAATGATTTCTAATTGGACAAAAATCAAAATTACACTAATTAGATAATTATGTAAGATGAGTTCTCCGGATACGCTAGCATGCCACATAGGTAAAATATTCAGCCTATGATATAGATTTTTTTACGAATGATTTGCATATAGTATACACTTCATTCGGGAATCAATACCAAGACCTCAACGTTGAAACGAGGTTATTTTTACTCAATCTACCACTTGAGCTATGAATCAGAGTGTCATTCAAACATCATTTAATATATACTAAAAAGACACAAAATAAGTGAAGAAATATTAAGGGAAACTTATTAAATAAGCTATAGACTAACTCTAAAACCTACTTGTTGAATTGTCTGATTGATCCCATGGGCCCACAATAGGACTTGATCATTAATTTGAGTCTTGTGATTAGACAATGTATGTGATGCAGATCTTAGATTACGACAACCCATATAATTGAATTAGTCGAATATCCATGTGTACGGTCCTGGATGTATCAATTCCCAGCTTGATTAGTTTCAAGGTGGACCACTTGGGCGTGTATATATAACATAAGGAGTAATTGATGGGGTTTTTTCCCCGTCTTCGACCGGTCCTGAGCCCCGCTCGACCGGTCGTGGGAGGCGCTCGACCGGTCGTAGGTTCGAGCCCTGGCACGACTCAAAGTCCAGCGAGTTCGTGCTGTTTTTCTTGGAGGTCTTCGACCAGTCGTAGGTGAGCTTCGACCGGTCGTAGGTGGTCTACGACCAGTCGTAGGTGAGCTACGACCAGTCGTAGAGGCTAAGACCAGTCCTGGAATTTCCAGGACTAGTCGTAGGTTACGCAGTTTGTTCCGCGATTTTGCGCGAAACTGCGGATTTGAGTCCTTTCGCAACTGGGATGCGGAAAGAGTTTCCCAAAACTATAAAAGGGGTTGCCTAGGGTTTTTTCTAGGTATTACAAAATAGCAAGAGGTTTCCTAAAGCTTTGCAAGGGATTTGCTAAAGGGTTTAGGGCTATCAAAGGTAAGAGAGAAAGAGATAAGAGAGAGAGGAAGCTTGTGGAAGGGAGCCGTCGTCTCAACGCTTCTACGTCCTTGTGATCGGTGAGATCTCTCTAGTTTTCTTTTTTTCTCTCATTGTTTATCCACTCCTGCGTGAGTGAAGAAGGTTGTAAACGTTCTACTTCATAGTGGATTGTTGATCTGGACGAGGTCCCGTAGTTTTTACCTCTTTGAAGGTTTTCCACGTAAAAATCTCTTGTGTGGTGTGTGATTGATGCTTTGATTTATTTCATTGCTTTTATTATCCATAATTCTGGTTTGTTTCGGGAGGCTAGATCCTAAGGTTTGTGCAAGGCATCCCAACAAAGTGGTATCAAAGCTAAGTTCATTGAACGGGTAGGATCGTTTTGAATTATGGAAGGTGGCTCAAGGATGATCAGCCTCATGGTTCTAACTGGACCATATGGAAGGCTAAGATGGAGGACTTGCTTTATTGCAAGGACCTATATTCTCCATCTCAGGCATATCAGCAAAATCCAAGGATATGACTGATGATGATTGGAAGAAGATGGACCGAAAGGCGGTGGGTTTATTAGACAATGGCGGATGATTCTGTTCCACATGTTTTCTACGGAAACCTCAGCCGCTAGCCTATGGTTAAAATTACAAGGGCTGTATGAGAGGAAGACAGCCGGTAATAAGATATTTCTGATAAAGGCGACTTGTGAATCTCAGTTCAAGGATGGTGGTTCTGTGGCCGAGCACATGAATGAGGTCAGCAATATAGTGAACCAACTCACCTCTATGAAGATGGTCCTGGATGATGAATTGCAGGCTTACTATTGCTTAGTTCATTGCCTGACATTTGGGAGACATTGGTGGTGTCTCTAAGTAACTCCGCGCCAGACGGAAAGATATCCATGGAACAAGTAACCAGTTGTCTCTTCAATATGAGGAGACAAGGAGAAGTCTCAGGGGTCTACTCAGCAAGAGGCTCTTGTGACGCAAGAACGAGGGGAGGAAAGAACAGAAGGGCGAAGACCCGAGATAAATCAAGAGGTAAGTCGAGCAACAGAAAAGATGTTGAATGCTGGAATTGTGGCAAGAAGGCACTATACATGAATGTCGTAAGAACGACAAGAAGGAAAAGGGAAGGAAGATGAATCAGATTCCACTGCGGTCGCCTCAGATGGCGACATGGTAGTTATTCTTTCTACAGATCACAATGTATGTCTCACGCTACTATATTCAGGGCACCGACTGGGTGTAGACTCGGGAGCTTCTTTTCATGCGACTCCACACAGGACTCCTTCACAAGCTACAAGTCAGGTGACTATGGGACTGTAAGATGGGAAATTCTGGCGTATCAAAGATCGTGGGAGTTGGTGATATTTGTGTGAAAACTGATGTGGGCTGCACATTGGTTCTCAAGGATGTGAGGCATATCCCAGACCTTCGCCTCAACTTGATGTCGACGGGAAGGTTGGATGATGATGGCTATGAAAGCCTGTTTGCTGGTGGGCTGGAAAGCTCATCAAGGGTTCATTGATCGTGGCTAGAGGAAAAGTGTTGCAACCCTGTACAAGGCAAGTGTCAGTATGTGCAAGGGTGGGTTGAACGCAGCGGAAGATTCAGCTATTGACATGTGGCACACGTCTAGGCCACTGAGTGAAAAAGGGCTTCAGGTACTAGCAAAGAAGCAGCTCCTTCCAGACGTGATAGGTATGACTCTTAAACCCTGTCTTGATTGTTTATCAGGGAAACAGCATAGAGTTTCATTCGTTAAAACTGCTTCTCATGTTAATAGTGCATGCATTAGTTTGGGTTTATTCTGATGTTTGTGGTCCTATGAGGAACAAAAACCTTGGTGGGGCATTGTATTTTGTTACTTTTTTATAGATGATGCATCTAGGAGGGTTTGGGTTTATGCTTGAAATCCAAGGATGAGGTCTTTGGTGTGTTTAAATTGTTTCATGCTATGGTCGGAGAGAGACAGGTAGACCATTGAAGTGCATCCGCACTGACAATGGTGGTGAATACATTGGCGACTTTCACGAGTACTGTAAGTCCCCGGGTATACGGCATGAACAACAGTTCCCAGACCCCCAGCATAATGGTGTAGCTGAGCGAATGAATCGCACCCATTGTTGAGAGAATCAGGTGCATGTTATCCCATGCGAAGTTGCCTAAGACGTTCTGGGAGAAGCAATGCGCACGGCGGTGTATTTGATAAACAGGTCTCCATCAGCCCCCGTTGAATGGAGAGTGCCTGAGAAGGTGTGGACTGGACATGATCCATCGTACAGTCATCTCAGGGTTTGGATGCAGGGCATCCGTTCACGTACCAAAGGACGAGAGGTCCAAGCTCGATATGAAATGAGGCAGTGTGTGTTCTTAGGGTACGGTGATGAAAAATTCGATTACAGGTTATGGATCCGACCGAGAAAGCTCGTCAGGAGCAGAGATGTGGTTTTCTTTGAAGATCATTGTATCGAAGACATTGGTAAGCCAGAAAGAACCAGCCTAGTTCAGGTGAGCTAGAGGACATGGATCTGATTACTCCTCCTGTGGTGCCTGATGACGGGGAGTACAATAAGGTGCAGAGGACGATGGAGTTCCTTCAGAAGATGGACCAGGGGAGCAGCCCCAGTTGATCCACCTATTGAGCCACAGGTGAGGAGGTCATCTAGGGACAGACAG
>JAJHSJ010000100.1:0-85776 GCA_021015155.1 Magnolia officinalis
GACTGCAATCATCGTATTCCGAGACCATTTGGGCATCCGTAAGTGGGATCGCAGTCGTCGCTACTGAATTTTTCCTTCATCTCCTTGTCCAACAGTAACCCTCATCACTCTCTCTTTAGTGGTCGTTTTTGACGATTTTGAGCTCATTGGAATGATAAGTTGACAAGCTTTTAAATGAGCCCAGAATTGGGTAATTTTGAGACCGTTCGATATCCAAAAATCACGTTTGAACTCTTCGATCGTCATTTTGTAATTTCGATTGTTAATCTTTCTAAAATGCTTGTTCCAATCGAGGTGCTCATAACTCCCTCATTTGATGTCGGAATGGGTCGATTTTTGTTCTCTGAATGGTACTTTTGTGCACTTTCATTCTTGACTGCAAACGTATTCCAAGACCATTTGGGCTTCCGAAAGTGGGATCGCAGTCGTCGCTACTGAATTTCTCCTTCATCTCCTTGTCCAACAGTAACCTTCATAACTCTCTCTTCAGTGGTCGAATTTAGACGATTTTGAGCTCATTGGAATGGTAACAAGACAAGCTTCTAAATGACACCAAAATTGGGTAATTTCGAGACCGTACGTTATTCGAAAGGCACATTGGAACTCTTCGATCGTCATTTTGCAATTTCGATTTTTAATCTTTCCAAATTGCGCGATCCAACCGAGACGCTCATAACTCCCTCGTTTGATGTCGGATTGGGTCGATTTTTTGTCATCTGAAAGTAGTTTAGGCGCACTTTAATTCCTGACTGCAACCGTCCTATTCCGAGACCATTTGGGCATCCGTAAGTGGGATCGTAGTCGTCGCTACTCTCGCTACTGCATTTCCCCTTCATCTCCTTGTCCAACAGTAACCCTCATAACTCTCTCTTTAGTGCGAATTTAGACTATTTTGAGCTCATTGGAATGATAAGTTGACAAGCCTCTAAATGAGACCAGAATTGAGTAATTTCGAGACTGTTCGATATCCTGTAAGCACGTTGGAACTCTTCGATCATCATTTTGTAATTTCGATTGTTAATCTTTGTAAAATGCTCGATCCAATGGAGGCACTCATAACTCCCTCATTTGATGTCGGAATGGGTCGATTTTTGGTCGTCTAAATGGTACTTTAGCGCAGTTTCATATTCCAGACTGCAATCATCGTATTCCGAGACCATTTGGGCATCCGTAAGTGGGATCGCAGTCGTCGCTACTGAATTTTTCCTTCATCTACTTGTCCAACAGTAACCCTCATCACTCTCTCTTTAGTGGTCGATTTTTGACGATTTTGAGCTCATTGGAATGATAAGTTGACAAGCTTTTAAATGAGCCCAGAATTGGGTAATTTTGAGACCGTTCGATATCCAAAAATCACGTTTGAAATCTTCGATCGTCATTCTGTAATTTCGATTGTTAATCTTTCTAAAATGCTTGTTCCAATCGAGGTGCTCATAACTCCCTCATTTGATGTCGGAATGGGTCGATTTTTGGTTCTCTGAATGGTACTTTTGTGCACTTTCATTCTTGACTGCAATCGTATTCCAAGACCATTTGGGCTTCCGAAAGTGGGATCGCAGTCGTCGCTACTGAATTTCTCCTTCATCTCCTTGTCCAACAGTAACCTTCATAACTCTCTCTTCAGTGGTCGAATTTAGACGATTTTGAGCTCATTGGAATGGTAACAAGACAAGCTTCTAAATGACACCAAAATTGGGTAATTTCGAGACCGTACGTTATTCGAAAGGCACATTGGAACTCTTCGATCGTCATTTTGCAATTTCGATTTTTAATCTTTCCAAATTGCGCGATCCAACCGAGACGCTCATAACTCCCTCGTTTGATGTCGGATCGGGTCGATTTTTTGTCATCTGAAAGGTAGTTTAGCGCACTTTAATTCCTGACTGCAACCGTCCTATTCCGAGACCATTTGGGCATCCGTAAGTGTGATCGTAGTCGTCGCTACTGCATTTCCCCTTCATCTCCTTGTCCAACAGTAACCCTCATAACTCTCTCTTTAGTGGTAGAATTTAGACTATTTTGAGCTCATTGGAATGATAAGTTGACAAGCCTCTAAATGAGACCAGAATTGAGTAATTTCGAGACTGTTCGATATCCTGTAAGCACGTTGGAACTCTTCGATCATCATTTTGTAATTTCGATTGTTAATCTTTGTAAAATGCTCGATCCAATGGAGGCACTCATAACTCCCTCATTTGATGTCGGAATGGGTCGATTTTTGGTCGTCTAAATGGTACTTTAGCGCAGTTTCATTCCAGACTGCAATCATCGTATTCCGAGACCATTTGGGCATCCGTAAGTGGGATCGCAGTCGTCGCTACTGAATGAATTTTTCCTTCATCTCCTTGTCCAACAGTAACCCTCATCACTCTCTCTTTAGTGGTCGATTTTTGACGATTTTGAGCTCATTGGAATGATAAGTTGACAAGCTTTTAAATGAGCCCAGAATTGGGTAATTTTGAGACCGTTCGATATCCAAAAATCACGTTTGAAATCTTCGATCGTCATTTTGTAATTTCGATTGTTAATCTTTCTAAAATGCTTGTTCCAATCGAGGTGCTCATAACTCCCTCATTTGATGTCGGAATGGGTCGATTTTTGGTTCTCTGAATGGTACTTTTGTGCACTTTCATTCTGACTGCAAAATCGTATTCCAAGACCATTTGGGCTCCGAAAGTGGGATCGCAGTCGTCGCTACTGAATTTCTCCTTCATCTCCTTGTCCAACAGTAACCTTCATAACTCTCTCTTCAGTGGTCGAATTTAGACGATTTTGAGCTCATTGGAATGGTAACAAGACAAGCTTCTAAATGACACCAAAATTGGGTAATTTCGAGACCGTACGTTATTCGAAAGGCACATTGGAACTCTTCGATCGTCATTTTGCAATTTCGATTGTTAATCTTTCCAAATCGCGCGATCCAACGGAGACGCTCATAACTCCCTCGTTTGATGTCAGATTATGTCGATTTTTTGTCATCTGAAAGGTAGTTTAGCGTACTTTAATTCCTGACTGCAACTGTCCTATTCCGAGACCATTTGGGCATCCGTAAGTGGGATCGCAGTCGTCGCTACTGAATTTTTCCTTCATCTCCTGGTCCAACAGTAACCCTCATCACTCTCTCTTTAGTGGTCGATTTTTGACGATTTTGAGCTCATTGGAATGATAAGTTGACAAGCTTTTAAATGAGCCCAGAATTGGGTAATTTTGAGACCGTTCGATATCCAAAAATCACGTTTGAACTCTTCGATCGTCATTTTGTAATTTCGATTGTTAATCTTTCTAAAATGCTTGTTCCAATCGAGGTGCTCATAACTCCCTCATTTGATGTCGGAATGGGTCGATTTTTGGTTCTCTGAATGGTACTTTGTGCACTTTCATTCTTGACTGCAAACATCGTATTCCAAGACCATTTGGGCTTCCGAAAGTGGGATCGCAGTCGTCGCTACTGAATTTCTCCTTCATCTCCTTGTCCAACAGTAACCTTCATAACTCTCTCTTCAGTGGTCGAATTTAGACGATTTTGAGCTCATTGGAATGGTAACAAGACAAGCTTCTAAATGACACCAAAATTGGGTAATTTCGAGACCGTACGTTATTCGAAAGGCACATTGGAACTCTTCGATCGTCATTTTGCAATTTCGATTTTTAATCTTTCCAAATTGCGCGATCCAACCGAGACGCTCATAACTCCCTCGTTTGATGTCGGATTGGGTCGATTTTTTGTCATCTGAAAGGTAGTTTAGCGCACTTTAATTCCTGACTGCAACCGTCCTATTCCGAGACCATTTGGGCATCCGTAAGTGTGATCGTAGTCGTCGCTACTGCATTTCCCCTTCATCTCCTTGTCCAACAGTAACCCTCATAACTCTCTCTTTAGTGGTAGAATTTAGACTATTTTGAGCTCATTGGAATGATAAGTTGACAAGCCTCTAAATGAGACCAGAATTGAGTAATTTCGAGACTGTTCGATATCCTGTAAGCACGTTGGAACTCTTCGATCATCATTTTGTAATTTCGATTGTTAATCTTTGTAAAATGCTCGATCCAATGGAGGCACTCATAACTCCCTCATTTGATGTCGGAATGGGTCGATTTTTGGTCGTCTAAATGGTACTTTAGCGCAGTTTCATTCCAGACTGCAATCATCGTATTCCGAGACCATTTGGGCATCCGTAAGTGGGATCGCAGTCGTCGCTACTGAATTTTTCCTTCATCTACTTGTCCAACAGTAACCCTCATCACTCTCTCTTTAGTGGTCGATTTTTGACGATTTTGAGCTCATTGGAATGATAAGTTGACAAGCTTTTAAATGAGCCCAGAATTGGGTAATTTTGAGACCGTTCGATATCCAAAACACGTTTGAAATCTTCGATCGTCATTTTGTAATTTCGATTGTTAATCTTTCTAAAATGCTTGTTCCAATCGAGGTGCTCATAACTCCCTCATTTGATGTCGGAATGGGTCCATTTTTGGTCATCTGAATGGTACTTTAGTGCACTTTCATTCCTGACTGCAATCATCGTATTCCGAGACCATTTGGGCATCCGAAAGTGGGATCGCAGTCGTAGCTACTGAATTTCTCCTTCATCTCCTTGTCCAACAGTATCCTTCATAACTCTCTCTTCAGTGGTCGAATTTAGACGATTTTGAGCTCATTGGAATGGTAACAAGACAAGCTTCTAAATGACACCAAAATTGGGTAATTTCGAGACCGTTCGATATTCGAAAAGCACATTGGAACTCTTCGATCGTCATTTTGCAATTTCGATTGTTAATCTTTCCAAATCGCGCGATCCAACGGAGACGCTCATAACTCCCTCGTTTGATGTCAGATTGGTCGATTTTTGTCATCTGAAAGGTAGTTTAGCGCACTTTAATTCCTGACTGCAACTGTCCTATTCCGAGACCATTTGGGCATCCGTAAGTGGGATCGCAGTCGTCGCTACTGAATTTTTCCTTCATCTCCTTGTCCAACAGTAACCCTCATCACTCTCTCTTTAGTGGTCGATTTTTGACGATTTTGAGCTCATTGGAATGATAAGTTGACAAGCTTTTAAATGAGCCCAGAATTGGGTAATTTTGAGACCGTTCGATATCCAAAAATCACGTTTGAACTCTTCGATCGTCATTTTGTAATTTCGATTGTTAATCTTTCTAAAATGCTTGTTCCAATCGAGGTGCTCATAACTCCCTCATTTGATGTCGGAATGGGTCGATTTTTGGTTCTCTGAATGGTACTTTTGTGCACTTTCATTCTTGACTGCAAACATCGTATTCCAAGACCATTTGGGCTTCCGAAAGTGGGATCGCAGTCGTCGCTACTGAATTTCTCCTTCATCTCCTTGTCCAACAGTAACCTTCATAACTCTCTCTTCAGTGGTCGAATTTAGACGATTTTGAGCTCATTGGAATGGTAACAAGACAAGCTTCTAAATGACACCAAAATTGGGTAATTTCGAGACCGTACGTTATTCGAAAGGCACATTGGAACTCTTCGATCGTCATTTTGCAATTTCGATTTTTAATCTTTCCAAATTGCGCGATCCAACCGAGACGCTCATAACTCCCTCGTTTGATGTCGGATTGGGTCGATTTTTTGTCATCTGAAAGGTAGTTTAGCGCACTTTAATTCCTGACTGCAACCGTCCTATTCCGAGACCATTTGGGCATCCGTAAGTGTGATCGTAGTCGTCGCTACTGCATTTCCCTTCATCTCCTTGTCCAACAGTAACCCTCATAACTCTCTCTTTAGTGGTAGAATTTAGACTATTTTGAGCTCATTGGAATGATAAGTTGACAAGCCTCTAAATGAGACCAGAATTGAGTAATTTCGAGACTGTTCGATATCCTGTAAGCACGTTGGAACTCTTCGATCATCATTTTGTAATTTCGATTGTTAATCTTTGTAAAATGCTCGATCCAATGGAGGCACTCATAACTCCCTCATTTGATGTCGGAATGGGTCGATTTTTGGTCGTCTAAATGGTACTTTAGCGCAGTTTCATTCCAGACTGCAATCATCGTATTCCGAGACCATTTGGGCATCCGTAAGTGGGATCGCAGTCGTCGCTACTGAATTTTTCCTTCATCTACTTGTCCAACAGTAACCCTCATCACTCTCTCTTTAGTGGTCGATTTTTGACGATTTTGAGCTCATTGGAATGATAAGTTGACAAGCTTTTAAATGAGCCCAGAATTGGGTAATTTTGAGACCATTCGATATCCAAAAATCACGTTTGAACTCTTCGATCGTCATTTTGTAATTTCGATTGTTAATCTTTCTAAAATGCTTGTTCCAATCGAGGTGCTCATAACTCCCTCATTTGATGTCGGAATGGGTCGATTTTTGGTTCTCTGAATGGTACTTTTGTGCACTTTCATTCTTGACTGCAAACATCGTATTCCAAGACCATTTGGGCTTCCGAAAGTGGGATCGCAGTCGTCGCTACTGAATTTCTCCTTCATCTCCTTGTCCAACAGTAACCTTCATAACTCTCTCTTCAGTGGTCGAATTTAGACGATTTTGAGCTCATTGGAATGGTAACAAGACAAGCTTCTAAATGACACCAAAATTGGGTAATTTCGAGACCGTACGTTATTCGAAAGGCACATTGGAACTCTTCGATCGTCATTTTGCAATTTCGATTTTAATCTTTCCAAATTGCGCGATCCAACCGAGACGCTCATAACTCCCTCGTTTGATGTCGGATTGGGTCGATTTTTTGTCATCTGAAAGGTAGTTTAGCGCACTTTAATTCCTGACTGCAACCGTCCTATTCCGAGACCATTTGGGCATCCGTAAGTGGGATCGTAGTCGTCGCTACTGCATTTCCCCTTCATCTCCTTGTCCAACAGTAACCCTCATAACTCTCTCTTTAGTGGTCGAATTTAGACTATTTTGAGCTCATTGGAATGATAAGTTGACAAGCCTCTAAATGAGACCAGAATTGAGTAATTTCGAGACTGTTCGATATCCTGTAAGCACGTTGGAACTCTTCGATCATCATTTTGTAATTTCGATTGTTAATCTTTGTAAAATGCTCGATCCAATGGAGGCACTCATAACTCCCTCATTTGATGTCGGAATGGGTCGATTTTTGGTCGTCTAAATGGTACTTTAGCGCAGTTTCATTCCAGACTGCAATCATCGTATTCCGAGACCATTTGGGCATCCGTAAGTGGGATCGCAGTCGTCGCTACTGAATTTTCCTTCATCTCCTTGTCCAACAGTAACCCTCATCACTCTCTCTTTAGTGGTCGATTTTTGACGATTTTGAGCTCATTGGAATGATAAGTTGACAAGCTTTTAAATGAGCCCAGAATTGGGTAATTTTGAGACCGTTCGATATCCAAAAATCACGTTTGAACTCTTCGATCGTCATTTTGTAATTTCGATTGTTAATCTTTCTAAAATGCTTGTTCCAATCGAGGTGCTCATAACTCCCTCATTTGATGTCGAAATGGGTCCATTTTTGGTCATCTGAATGGTACTTTAGTGCACTTTCATTCCTGACTGCAATCATCGTATTCCGAGACCATTTGGGCATCCGAAAGTGGGATCGCAGTCGTCGCTACTGAATTTCTCCTTCATCTCCTTGTCCAACAGTAACCTTCATAACTCTCTCTTCAGTGGTCGAATTTAGACGATTTTGAGCTCATTGGAATGTAACAAGACAAGCTTCTAAATGAAACCAAAATTGGGTAATTTCGAGACCGTTCGATATTCGAAAAGCACATTGGAACTCTTCGATCGTCATTTTGCAATTTCGATTGTTAATCTTTCCAAATGCGCGATCCAACGGAGACGCTCATAACTCCCTCGTTTGATGTCGGATTGGGTCGATTTTTGTCATCTGAAAGGTAGTTTAGCGCACTTTATTCCTGACTGCAATGTCCTATTCCGAGACCATTTGGGCATCCGTAAGTGGGATCGCAGTCGTCGCTACTGAATTTTTCCTTCATCTCCTTGTCCAACAGTAACCCTCATCACTCTCTCTTTAGTGGTCGATTTTTGACGATTTTGAGCTCATTGGAATGATAAGTTGACAAGCTTTTAAATGAGCCCAGAATTGGGTAATTTTGAGACCGTTCGATATCCAAAAATCACGTTTGAACTCTTCGATCGTCATTTTGTAATTTCGATTGTTAATCTTTCTAAAATGCTTGTTCCAATCGAGGTGCTCATAACTCCCTCATTTGATGTCGGAATGGGTCGATTTTTGGTTCTCTGAATGGTACTTTGTGCACTTTCATTCTTGACTGCAAATCGTATTCCAACCATTTGGGCTCCGAAAGTGGGATCGCAGTCGTCGCTACTGAATTTCTCCTTCATCTCCTTGTCCAACAGTAACCTCATAACTCTCTCTTCAGTGGTCGAATTTAGACGATTTTGAGCTCATTGGAATGGTAACAAGACAAGCTTCTAAATGACACCAAAATTGGGTAATTTCGAGACCGTACGTTATTCGAAAGGCACATTGGAACTCTTCGATCGTCATTTTGCAATTTCGATTTTAATCTTTCCAAATCGCGCGATCCAACCGAGACGCTCATAACTCCCTCGTTTGATGTCGGATGGGTCGATTTTTTGTCATCTGAAAGGTAGTTTAGCGCACTTTAATTCCTGACTGCAACTGTCCTATTCCGAGACCATTTGGGCATCCGTAAGTGGGATCGCAGTCGTCGCTACTGAATTTTTCCTTCATCTCCTTGTCCAACAGTAACCCTCATCACTCTCTCTTTAGTGGTCGATTTTGACGATTTTGAGCTCATTGGAATGATAAGTTGACAAGCTTTTAAATGAGCCCAGAATTGGGTAATTTTGAGACCGTTCGATATCCAAAAATCACGTTTGAACTCTTCGATCGTCATTTTGTAATTTCGATTATTAATCTTTCTAAAATGCTTGTTCCAATCGAGATGCTCATAACTCCCTCATTTGATGTCGGAATGGGTCGATTTTTGGTTCTCTGAATGGTACTTTTGTGCACTTTCATTCTTGACTGCAAACATCGTATTCCAAGACCATTTGGGCTTCCGAAAGTGGGATCGCAGTCGTCGCTACTGAATTTCTCCTTCATCTCCTTGTCCAACAGTAACCTTCATAACTCTCTCTTCAGTGGTCGAATTTAGACGATTTTGAGCTCATTGGAATGGTAACAAGACAAGCTTCTAAATGACACCAAATTGGGTAATTTCGAGACCGTACGTTATTCGAAAGGCACATTGGAACTCTTCGATCGTCATTTTGCAATTTCGATTTTTAATCTTTCCAAATTGCGCGATCCAACCGAGACGCTCATAACTCCCTCGTTTGATGTCGGATCGGGTCGATTTTTTGTCATCTGAAAGGTAGTTTAGCGCACTTTAATTCCTGACTGCAACCGTCCTATTCCGAGACCATTTGGGCATCCGTAAGTGTGATCGTAGTCGTCGCTACTGCATTTCCCTTCATCTCCTTGTCCAACAGTAACCCTCATAACTCTCTCTTTAGTGGTCGAATTTAGACTATTTTGAGCTCATTGGAATGATAAGTTGACAAGCCTCTAAATGAGACCAGAATTGAGTAATTTCGAGACTGTTCGATATCCTGTAAGCACGTTGGAACTCTTCGATCATCATTTTGTAATTTCGATTGTTAATTTTGTAAAATGCTCGATCCAATGGAGGCACTCATAACTCCCTCATTTGATGTCGGAATGGGTCGATTTTTGGTCGTCTAAATGGTACTTTAGCGCAGTTTCATTCCAGACTGCAATCATCGTATTCCGAGACCATTTGGGCATCCGTAAGTGGGATCGCAGTCGTCGCTACTGAATTTTTCCTTCATCTATTGTCCAACAGTAACCCTCATCACTCTCTCTTTAGTGGTCGATTTTTGACGATTTTGAGCTCATTGGAATGATAAGTTGACAAGCTTTTAAATGAGCCCAGAATTGGGTAATTTTGAGACCGTTCGATATCCAAAAATCACGTTTGAACTCTTCGATCGTCATTTTGTAATTTCGATTGTTAATCTTTCTAAAATGCTTGTTCCAATCGAGGTGCTCATAACTCCCTCATTTGATGTCGGAATGGGTCGATTTTTGGTTCTCTGAATGGTACTTTGTGCACTTTCATTCTTGACTGCAAATCGTATTCCAAGACCATTTGGGCTTCCGAAAGTGGGATCGCAGTCGTCGCTACTGAATTTCTCCTTCATCTCCTTGTCCAACAGTAACCTTCATAACTCTCTCTTCAGTGGTCGAATTTAGACGATTTTGAGCTCATTGGAATGGTAACAAGACAAGCTTCTAAATGACACCAAATTGGGTAATTTCGAGACCGTACGTTATTCGAAAGCACATTGGAACTCTTCGATCGTCATTTTGCAATTTCGATTTTTAATCTTTCCAAATCGCGCGATCCAACCGAGACGCTCATAACTCCCTCGTTTGATGTCGATTGGGTCGATTTTTTGTCATCTGAAAGGTAGTTTAGCGCACTTTAATTCCTGACTGCAAATGTCCTATTCCGAGACCATTTGGGCATCCGTAAGTGGGATCGCAGTCGTCGCTACTGAATTTTTCCTTCATCTCCTTGTCCAACAGTAACCCTCATCACTCTCTCTTTAGTGGTCGATTTTTGACGATTTTGAGCTCATTGGAATGATAAGTTGACAAGCTTTTAAATGAGCCCAGAATTGGGTAATTTTGAGACCGTTCGATATCCAAAAATCACGTTTGAACTCTTCGATCGTCATTTTGTAATTTCGATTGTTAATCTTTCTAAAATGCTTGTTCCAATCGAGGTGCTCATAACTCCCTCATTTGATGTCGGAATGGGTCGATTTTTGGTTCTCTGAATGGTACTTTTGTGCACTTTCATTCTTGACTGCAAACATCGTATTCCAAGACCATTTGGGCTTCCGAAAGTGGGATCGCAGTCGTCGCTACTGAATTTCTCCTTCATCTCCTTGTCCAACAGTAACCTTCATAACTCTCTCTTCAGTGGTCGAATTTAGACGATTTTGAGCTCATTGGAATGGTAACAAGACAAGCTTCTAAATGACACCAAAATTGGGTAATTTCGAGACCGTACGTTATTCGAAAGGCACATTGGAACTCTTCGATCGTCATTTTGCAATTTCGATTTTTAATCTTTCCAAATTGCGCGATCCAACCGAGACGCTCATAACTCCCTCGTTTGATGTCGGATCGGGTCGATTTTTTGTCATCTGAAAGGTAGTTTAGCGCACTTTAATTCCTGACTGCAACCGTCCTATTCCGAGACCATTTGGGCATCCGTAAGTGTGATCGTAGTCGTCGCTACTGCATTTCCCCTTCATCTCCTTGTCCAACAGTAACCCTCATAACTCTCTCTTTAGTGGTCGAATTTAGACTATTTTGAGCTCATTGGAATGATAAGTTGACAAGCCTCTAAATGAGACCAGAATTGAGTAATTTCGAGACTGTTCGATATCCTGTAAGCACGTTGGAACTCTTCGATCATCATTTTGTAATTTCGATTGTTAATTTTAAAATGCTCGATCCAATGGAGGCACTCATAACTCCCTCATTTGATGTCGGAATGGGTCGATTTTTGGTCGTCTAAATGGTACTTTAGCGCAGTTTCATTCCAGACTGCAATCATCGTATTCCGAGACCATTTGGGCATCCGTAAGTGGGATCGCAGTCGTCGCTACTGAATTTTTCCTTCATCTACTTGTCCAACAGTAACCCTCATCACTCTCTCTTTAGTGGTCGATTTTTGACGATTTTGAGCTCATTGGAATGATAAGTTGACAAGCTTTTAAATGAGCCCAGAATTGGGTAATTTTGAGACCGTTCGATATCCAAAAATCACGTTTGAACTCTTCGATCGTCATTTTGTAATTTCGATTGTTAATCTTTCTAAAATGCTTGTTCCAATCGAGGTGCTCATAACTCCCTCATTTGATGTCGGAATGGGTCGATTTTTGGTTCTCTGAATGGTACTTTTGTGCACTTTCATTCTTGACTGCAAAATCGTATTCCAAGACCATTTGGGCTTCCGAAAGTGGGATCGCAGTCGTCGCTACTGAATTTCTCCTTCATCTCCTTGTCCAACAGTAACCTTCATAACTCTCTCTTCAGTGGTCGAATTTAGACGATTTTGAGCTCATTGGAATGGTAACAAGACAAGCTTCTAAATGACACCAAAATTGGGTAATTTCGAGACCGTACGTTATTCGAAAGGCACATTGGAACTCTTCGATCGTCATTTTGCAATTTCGATTTTTAATCTTTCCAAATCGCGCGATCCAACCGAGACGCTCATAACTCCCTCGTTTGATGTCAGATTGGGTCGATTTTTTGTCATCTGAAAGGTAGTTTAGCGCACTTTAATTCCTGACTGCAACTGTCCTATTCCGAGACCATTTGGGCATCCGTAAGTGGGATCGCAGTCGTCGCTACTGAATTTTTCCTTCATCTCCTTGTCCAACAGTAACCCTCATCACTCTCTCTTTAGTGGTCGATTTTTGACGATTTTGAGCTCATTGGAATGATAAGTTGACAAGCTTTTAAATGAGCCCAGAATTGGGTAATTTTGAGACCGTTCGATATCCAAAATCACGTTTGAACTCTTCGATCGTCATTTTGTAATTTCGATTGTTAATCTTTCTAAAATGCTTGTCCAATCGAGGTGCTCATAACTCCCTCATTTGATGTCGGAATGGGTCGATTTTTGGTTCTCTGAATGGTACTTTTGTGCACTTTCATTCTTGACTGCAAACATCGTATTCCAAGACCATTTGGGCTTCCGAAAGTGGGATCGCAGTCGTCGCTACTGAATTTCTCCTTCATCTCCTTGTCCAACAGTAACCTTCATAACTCTCTCTTCAGTGGTCGAATTTAGACGATTTTGAGCTCATTGGAATGGTAACAAGACAAGCTTCTAAATGACACCAAAATTGGGTAATTTCGAGACCGTACGTTATTCGAAGGCACATTGGAACTCTTCGATCGTCATTTTGCAATTTCGATTTTAATCTTTCCAAATTGCGCGATCCAACCGAGACGCTCATAACTCCCTCGTTTGATGTCGGATGGGTCGATTTTTTGTCATCTGAAAGGTAGTTTAGCGCACTTTAATTCCTGACTGCAACCGTCCTATTCCGAGACCATTTGGGCATCCGTAAGTGGGATCGTAGTCGTCGCTACTGCATTTCCCCTTCATCTCCTTGTCCAACAGTAACCCTCATAACTCTCTCTTTAGTGGTCGAATTTAGACTATTTTGAGCTCATTGGAATGATAAGTTGACAAGCCTCTAAATGAGACCAGAATTGAGTAATTTCGAGACTGTTCGATATCCTGTAAGCACGTTGGAACTCTTCGATCATCATTTTGTAATTTCGATTGTTAATCTTTGTAAAATGCTCGATCCAATGGAGGCACTCATAACTCCCTCATTTGATGTCGGAATGGGTCGATTTTTGGTCGTCTAAATGGTACTTTAGCGCAGTTTCATTCCAGACTGCAATCATCGTATTCCGAGACCATTTGGGCATCCGTAAGTGGGATCGCAGTCGTCGCTACTGAATTTTTCCTTCATCTACTTGTCCAACAGTAACCCTCATCACTCTCTCTTTAGTGGTCGATTTTTGACGATTTTGAGCTCATTGGAATGATAAGTTGACAAGCTTTTAAATGAGCCCAGAATTGGGTAATTTTGAGACCGTTCGATATCCAAAAATCACGTTTGAACTCTTCGATCGTCATTTTGTAATTTCGATTGTTAATCTTTCTAAAATGCTTGTTCCAATCGAGGTGCTCATAACTCCCTCATTTGATGTCGGAATGGGTCGATTTTTGGTTCTCTGAATGGTACTTTTGTGCACTTTCATTCTTGACTGCAAAATCGTATTCCAAGACCATTTGGGCTTCCGAAAGTGGGATCGCAGTCGTCGCTACTGAATTTCTCCTTCATCTCCTTGTCCAACAGTAACCTTCATAACTCTCTCTTCAGTGGTCGAATTTAGACGATTTTGAGCTCATTGGAATGGTAACAAGACAAGCTTCTAAATGACACCAAATTGGGTAATTTCGAGACCGTACGTTATTCGAAAGGCACATTGGAACTCTTCGATCGTCATTTTGCAATTTCGATTTTTAATCTTTCCAAATCGCGATCCAACCGAGACGCTCATAACTCCCTCGTTTGATGTCGGATTGGGTCGATTTTTTGTCATCTGAAAGGTAGTTTAGCGCACTTTAATTCCTGACTGCAACCGTCCTATTCCGAGACCATTTGGGCATCCGTAAGTGGGATCGCAGTCGTCGCTACTGAATTTTTCCTTCATCTCCTTGTCCAACAGTAACCCTCATCACTCTCTCTTTAGTGGTCGATTTTGACGATTTTGAGCTCATTGGAATGATAAGTTGACAAGCTTTTAAATGAGCCCAGAATTGGGTAATTTGAGACGTTCGATATCCAAAAATCACGTTTGAACTCTTCGATCGTCATTTTGTAATTTCGATTGTTAATCTTTCTAAAATGCTTGTTCCAATCGAGATGCTCATAACTCCCTCATTTGATGTCGGAATGGGTCGATTTTTGGTTCTCTGAATGGTACTTTTGTGCACTTTCATTCTTGACTGCAAACATCGTATTCCAAGACCATTTGGGCTTCCGAAAGTGGGATCGCAGTCGTCGCTACTGAATTTCTCCTTCATCTCCTTGTCCAACAGTAACCTTCATAACTCTCTCTTCAGTGGTCGAATTTAGACGATTTTGAGCTCATTGGAATGGTAACAAGACAAGCTTCTAAATGACACCAAAATTGGGTAATTTCGAGACCGTACGTTATTCGAAAGGCACATTGGAACTCTTCGATCGTCATTTTGCAATTTCGATTTTTAATCTTTCCAAATTGCGCGATCCAACCGAGACGCTCATAACTCCCTCGTTTGATGTCGGATGGGTCGATTTTTTGTCATCTGAAAGGTAGTTTAGCGCACTTTAATTCCTGACTGCAACCGTCCTATTCCGAGACCATTTGGGCATCCGTAAGTGGGATCGTAGTCGTCGCTACTGCATTTCCCTTCATCTCCTTGTCCAACAATAACCCTCATAACTCTCTCTTTAGTGGTCGAATTTAGACTATTTTGAGCTCATTGGAATGATAAGTTGACAAGCCTCTAAATGAGACCAGAATTGAGTAATTTCGAGACTGTTCGATATCCTGTAAGCACGTTGGAACTCTTCGATCATCATTTTGTAATTTCGATTGTTAATCTTTGTAAAATGCTCGATCCAATGGAGGCACTCATAACTCCCTCATTTGATGTCGGAATGGGTCGATTTTTGGTCGTCTAAATGGTACTTTAGCGCAGTTTCATTCCAGACTGCAATCATCGTATTCCGAGACCATTTGGGCATCCGTAAGTGGGATCGCAGTCGTCGCTACTGAATTTTTCCTTCATCTCCTTGTCCAACAGTAACCCTCATCACTCTCTCTTTAGTGGTCGATTTTTGACGATTTTGAGCTCATTGGAATGATAAGTTGACAAGCTTTTAAATGAGCCCAGAATTGGGTAATTTTGAGACCGTTCGATATCCAAAAATCACGTTTGAACTCTTCGATCGTCATTTTGTAATTTCGATTGTTAATCTTTCTAAAATGCTTGTTCCAATCGAGGTGCTCATAACTCCCTCATTTGATGTCGGAATGGGTCGATTTTTGGTTCTCTGAATGGTACTTTTGTGCACTTTCATTCTTGACTGCAAAATCGTATTCCAAGACCATTTGGGCTTCCGAAAGTGGGATCGCAGTCGTCGCTACTGAATTTCTCCTTCATCTCCTTGTCCAACAGTAACCTTCATAACTCTCTCTTCAGTGGTCGAATTTAGACGATTTTGAGCTCATTGGAATGGTAACAAGACAAGCTTCTAAATGACACCAAAATTGGGTAATTTCGAGACCGTACGTTATTCGAAAGGCACATTGGAACTCTTCGATCGTCATTTTGCAATTTCGATTTTTAATCTTTCCAAATTGCGCGATCCAACCGAGACGCTCATAACTCCCTCGTTTGATGTCGGATTGGGTCGATTTTTTGTCATCTGAAAGGTAGTTTAGCGCACTTTAATTCCTGACTGCAACCGTCCTATTCCGAGACCATTTGGGCATCCGTAAGTGTGATCGTAGTCGTCGCTACTGCATTTCCCCTTCATCTCCTTGTCCAACAGTAACCCTCATAACTCTCTCTTTAGTGGTAGAATTTAGACTATTTTGAGCTCATTGGAATGATAAGTTGACAAGCCTCTAAATGAGACCAGAATTGAGTAATTTCGAGACTGTTCGATATCCTGTAAGCACGTTGGAACTCTTCGATCATCATTTTGTAATTTCGATTGTTAATCTTTGTAAAATGCTCGATCCAATGGAGGCACTCATAACTCCCTCATTTGATGTCGGAATGGGTCGATTTTTGGTCGTCTAAATGGTACTTTAGCGCAGTTTCATTCCAGACTGCAATCATCGTATTCCGAGACCATTTGGGCATCCGTAAGTGGGATCGCAGTCGTCGCTACTGAATTTTTCCTTCATCTACTTGTCCAACAGTAACCCTCATCACTCTCTCTTTAGTGGTCGATTTTTGACGATTTTGAGCTCATTGGAATGATAAGTTGACAAGCTTTTAAATGAGCCCAGAATTGGGTAATTTTGAGACCGTTCGATATCCAAAAATCACGTTTGAAATCTTCGATCGTCATTTTGTAATTTCGATTGTTAATCTTTCTAAAATGCTTGTTCCAATCGAGGTGCTCATAACTCCCTCATTTGATGTCGGAATGGGTCGATTTTTGGTTCTCTGAATGGTACTTTTGTGCACTTTCATTCTTGACTGCAAACATCGTATTCCAAGACCATTTGGGCTTCCGAAAGTGGGATCGCAGTCGTCGCTACTGAATTTCTCCTTCATCTCCTTGTCCAACAGTAACCTTCATAACTCTCTCTTCAGTGGTCGAATTTAGACGATTTTGAGCTCATTGGAATGGTAACAAGACAAGCTTCTAAATGACACCAAAATTGGGTAATTTCGAGACCGTACGTTATTCGAAAGGCACATTGGAACTCTTCGATCGTCATTTTGCAATTTCGATTTTTAATCTTTCCAAATTGCGCGATCCAACCGAGACGCTCATAACTCCCTCGTTTGATGTCGGATTGGGTCGATTTTTTGTCATCTGAAAGGTAGTTTAGCGCACTTTAATTCCTGACTGCAACCGTCCTATTCCGAGACCATTTGGGCATCCGTAAGTGTGGATCGTAGTCGTCGCTACTGCATTTCCCCTTCATCTCCTTGTCCAACAGTAACCCTCATAACTCTCTCTTTAGTGGTAGAATTTAGACTATTTTGAGCTCATTGGAATGATAAGTTGACAAGCCTCTAAATGAGACCAGAATTGAGTAATTTCGAGACTGTTCGATATCCTGTAAGCACGTTGGAACTCTTCGATCATCATTTTGTAATTTCGATTGTTAATCTTTGTAAAATGCTCGATCCAATGGAGGCACTCATAACTCCCTCATTTGATGTCGGAATGGGTCGATTTTTGGTCGTCTAAATGGTACTTTAGCGCAGTTTCATTCCAGACTGCAATCATCGTATTCCGAGACCATTTGGGCATCCGTAAGTGGGATCGCAGTCGTCGCTACTGAATTTTTCCTTCATCTACTTGTCCAACAGTAACCCTCATCACTCTCTCTTTAGTGGTCGATTTTTGACGATTTTGAGCTCATTGGAATGATAAGTTGACAAGCTTTTAAATGAGCCCAGAATTGGGTAATTTTGAGACCGTTCGATATCCAAAAAATCACGTTTGAAATCTTCGATCGTCATTTTGTAATTTCGATTGTTAATCTTTCTAAAATGCTTGTTCCAATCGAGGTGCTCATAACTCCCTCATTTGATGTCGGAATGGGTCGATTTTTGGTCATCTGAATGGTACTTTAGTGCACTTTCATTCCTGACTGCAATCATATTCCGAGACCATTTGGGCATCCGAAAGTGGGATCGCAGTCGTCGCTACTGAATTTCTCCTTCATCTCCTTGTCCAACAGTAACCTTCATAACTCTCTCTTCAGTGGTCGAATTTAGACGATTTTGAGCTCATTGGAATGTAAGTAGACAAGCTTCTAAATGAAACCAAAATTGGGTAATTTCGAGACCGTTCGATATTCGAAAAGCACATTGGAACTCTGCGATCGTTATTTTGCAATTTCGATTGTTAATCTTTCCAAATCGCGCGATCCAACGGAGACGCTCATAACTCCCTCGTTTGATGTCAGATTATGTCGATTTTTTGTCATCTGAAAGGTAGTTTAGCGCACTTTAATTCCTGACTGCAACTGTCCTATTCCGAGACCATTTGGGCATCCGTAAGTGGGATCGCAGTCGTCGCTACTGAATTTTTCCTTCATCTCCTTGTCCAACAGTAACCCTCATCACTCTCTCTTTAGTGGTCGATTTTTGACGATTTTGAGCTCATTGGAATGATAAGTTGACAAGCTTTTAAATGAGCCCAGAATTGGGTAATTTGAGACCGTTCGATATCCAAAAATCACGTTTGAACTCTTCGATCGTCATTTTGTAATTTCGATTGTTAATCTTTCTAAAATGCTTGTTCCAATCGAGGTGCTCATAACTCCCTCATTTGATGTCGGAATGGGTCGATTTTTGGTTCTCTGAATGGTACTTTTGTGCACTTTCATTCTGACTGCAAAATCGTATTCCGAGACCATTTGGGCTTCCGAAAGTGGGATCGCAGTCGTCGCTACTGAATTTCTCCTTCATCTCCTTGTCCAACAGTAACCTTCATAACTCTCTCTTCAGTGGTCGAATTTAGACGATTTTGAGCTCATTGGAATGGTAACAAGACAAGCTTCTAAATGACACCAAAATTGGGTAATTTCGAGACCGTACGTTATTCGAAAGGCACATTGGAACTCTTCGATCGTCATTTTGCAATTTCGATTTTTAATCTTTCCAAATCGCGCGATCCAACCGAGACGCTCATAACTCCCTCGTTTGATGTCGGATTGGGTCGATTTTTTGTCATCTGAAAGGTAGTTTAGCGCACTTTAATTCCTGACTGCAAATCCTATTCCGAGACCATTTGGGCATCCGTAAGTGGGATCGCAGTCGTCGCTACTGAATTTTTCCTTCATCTCCTTGTCCAACAGTAACCCTCATCACTCTCTCTTTAGTGGTCGATTTTGACGATTTTGAGCTCATTGGAATGATAAGTTGACAAGCTTTAAATGAGCCCAGAATTGGGTAATTTTGAGACCGTTCGATATCCAAAAATCACGTTTGAACTCTTCGATCGTCATTTTGTAATTTCGATTGTTAATCTTTCTAAAATGCTTGTTCCAATCGAGATGCTCATAACTCCCTCATTTGATGTCGGAATGGGTCGATTTTTGGTTCTCTGAATGGTACTTTTGTGCACTTTCATTCTTGACTGCAAACATCGTATTCCAAGACCATTTGGGCTTCCGAAAGTGGGATCGCAGTCGTCGCTACTGAATTTCTCCTTCATCTCCTTGTCCAACAGTAACCTTCATAACTCTCTCTTCAGTGGTCGAATTTAGACGATTTTGAGCTCATTGGAATGGTAACAAGACAAGCTTCTAAATGACACCAAAATTGGGTAATTTCGAGACCGTACGTTATTCGAAAGGCACATTGGAACTCTTCGATCGTCATTTTGCAATTTCGATTTTTAATCTTTCCAAATTGCGCGATCCAACCGAGACGCTCATAACTCCCTCGTTTGATGTCGGATCGGGTCGATTTTTTGTCATCTGAAAGGTAGTTTAGCGCACTTTAATTCCTGACTGCAACCGTCCTATTCCGAGACCATTTGGGCATCCGTAAGTGTGATCGTAGTCGTCGCTACTGCATTTCCCTTCATCTCCTTGTCCAACAGTAACCCTCATAACTCTCTCTTTAGTGGTCGAATTTAGACTATTTTGAGCTCATTGGAATGATAAGTTGACAAGCCTCTAAATGAGACCAGAATTGAGTAATTTCGAGACTGTTCGATATCCTGTAAGCACGTTGGAACTCTTCGATCATCATTTTGTAATTTCGATTGTTAATCTTTGTAAAATGCTCGATCCAATGGAGGCACTCATAACTCCCTCATTTGATGTCGGAATGGGTCGATTTTTGGTCGTCTAAATGGTACTTTAGCGCAGTTTCATTCCAGACTGCAATCATCGTATTCCGAGACCATTTGGGCATCCGTAAGTGGGATCGCAGTCGTCGCTACTGAATTTTCCTTCATCTCCTTGTCCAACAGTAACCCTCATCACTCTCTCTTTAGTGGTCGATTTTGACGATTTTGAGCTCATTGGAATGATAAGTTGACAAGCTTTTAAATGAGCCCAGAATTGGGTAATTTTGAGACCGTTCGATATCCAAAAATCACGTTTGAACTCTTCGATCGTCATTTTGTAATTTCGATTGTTAATCTTTCTAAAATGCTTGTTCCAATCGAGGTGCTCATAACTCCCTCATTTGATGTCGGAATGGGTCGATTTTTGGTTCTCTGAATGGTACTTTTGTGCACTTTCATTCTGACTGCAAAATCGTATTCCGAGACCATTTGGGCATCCGAAAGTGGGATCGCAGTCGTCGCTACTGAATTTCTCCTTCATCTCCTTGTCCAACAGTAACCTTCATAACTCTCTCTTCAGTGGTCGAATTTAGACGATTTTGAGCTCATTGGAATGTAACAAGACAAGCTTCTAAATGACACCAAAATTGGGTAATTTCGAGACCGTTCGATATTCGAAAGGCACATTGGAACTCTTCGATCGTCATTTTGCAATTTCGATTTTAATCTTCCAAATCGCGCGATCCAACCGAGACGCTCATAACTCCCTCGTTTGATGTCAGATTGGGTCGATTTTTTGTCATCTGAAAGGTAGTTTAGCGCACTTTAATTCCTGACTGCAACTGTCCTATTCCGAGACCATTTGGGCATCCGTAAGTGGGATCGCAGTCGTCGCTACTGAATTTTTCCTTCATCTCCTTGTCCAACAGTAACCCTCATCACTCTCTCTTTAGTGGTCGATTTTTGACGATTTTGAGCTCATTGGAATGATAAGTTGACAAGCTTTTAAATGAGCCCAGAATTGGGTAATTTTGAGACCGTTCGATATCCAAAAATCACGTTTGAACTCTTCGATCGTCATTTTGTAATTTCGATTGTTAATCTTTCTAAAATGCTTGTTCCAATCGAGGTGCTCATAACTCCCTCATTTGATGTCGGAATGGGTCGATTTTTGGTTCTCTGAATGGTACTTTTGTGCACTTTCATTCTTGACTGCAAACATCGTATTCCAAGACCATTTGGGCTTCCGAAAGTGGGATCGCAGTCGTCGCTACTGAATTTCTCCTTCATCTCCTTGTCCAACAGTAACCTTCATAACTCTCTCTTCAGTGGTCGAATTTAGACGATTTTGAGCTCATTGGAATGGTAACAAGACAAGCTTCTAAATGACACCAAAATTGGGTAATTTCGAGACCGTACGTTATTCGAAAGGCACATTGGAACTCTTCGATCGTCATTTTGCAATTTCGATTTTTAATCTTTCCAAATTGCGCGATCCAACCGAGACGCTCATAACTCCCTCGTTTGATGTCGGATTGGGTCGATTTTTTGTCATCTGAAAGGTAGTTTAGCGCACTTTAATTCCTGACTGCAACCGTCCTATTCCGAGACCATTTGGGCATCCGTAAGTGTGATCGTAGTCGTCGCTACTGCATTTCCCCTTCATCTCCTTGTCCAACAGTAACCTCATAACTCTCTCTTTAGTGGTCGAATTTAGACTATTTTGAGCTCATTGGAATGATAAGTTGACAAGCCTCTAAATGAGACCAGAATTGAGTAATTTCGAGACTGTTCGATATCCTGTAAGCACGTTGGAACTCTTCGATCATCATTTTGTAATTTCGATTGTTAATCTTTGTAAAATGCTCGATCCAATGGAGGCACTCATAACTCCCTCATTTGATGTCGGAATGGGTCGATTTTTGGTCGTCTAAATGGTACTTTAGCGCAGTTTCATTCCAGACTGCAATCATCGTATTCCGAGACCATTTGGGCATCCGTAAGTGGGATCGCAGTCGTCGCTACTGAATTTTTCCTTCATCTACTTGTCCAACAGTAACCCTCATCACTCTCTCTTTAGTGGTCGATTTTTGACGATTTTGAGCTCATTGGAATGATAAGTTGACAAGCTTTTAAATGAGCCCAGAATTGGGTAATTTTGAGACCATTCGATATCCAAAAATCACGTTTGAACTCTTCGATCGTCATTTTGTAATTTCGATTGTTAATCTTTCTAAAATGCTTGTTCCAATCGAGGTGCTCATAACTCCCTCATTTGATGTCGGAATGGGTCGATTTTTGGTTCTCTGAATGGTACTTTTGTGCACTTTCATTCTTGACTGCAAACATCGTATTCCAAGACCATTTGGGCTTCCGAAAGTGGGATCGCAGTCGTCGCTACTGAATTTCTCCTTCATCTCCTTGTCCAACAGTAACCTTCATAACTCTCTCTTCAGTGGTCGAATTTAGACGATTTTGAGCTCATTGGAATGGTAACAAGACAAGCTTCTAAATGACACCAAAATTGGGTAATTTCGAGACCGTACGTTATTCGAAAGGCACATTGGAACTCTTCGATCGTCATTTTGCAATTTTGATTTTTAATCTTTCCAAATTGCGCGATCCAACCGAGACGCTCATAACTCCCTCGTTTGATGTCAGATTGGGTCGATTTTTGGTCATCTGAAAGGTAGTTTAGCGCACTTTAATTCCTGACTGCAACCGTCCTATTCCGAGACCATTTGGGCATCCGTAAGTGGGATCGTAGTCGTCGCTACTGCATTTCCCCTTCATCTCCTTGTCCAACAGTAACCCTCATAACTCTCTCTTTAGTGGTCGAATTTAGACTATTTTGAGCTCATTGGAATGATAAGTTGACAAGCCTCTAAATGAGACCAGAATTGAGTAATTTCGAGACTGTTCGATATCCTGTAAGCACGTTGGAACTCTTCGATCATCATTTTGTAATTTCGATTGTTAATCTTTGTAAAATGCTCGATCCAATGGAGGCACTCATAACTCCCTCATTTGATGTCGGAATGGGTCGATTTTTGGTCGTCTAAATGGTACTTTAGCGCAGTTTCATTCCAGACTGCAATCATCGTATTCCGAGACCATTTGGGCATCCGTAAGTGGGATCGCAGTCGTCGCTACTGAATTTTTCCTTCATCTACTTGTCCAACAGTAACCCTCATCACTCTCTCTTTAGTGGTCGATTTTTGACGATTTTGAGCTCATTGGAATGATAAGTTGACAAGCTTTTAAATGAGCCCAGAATTGGGTAATTTTGAGACCGTTCGATATCCAAAAATCACGTTTGAAATCTTCGATCGTCATTCTGTAATTTCGATTGTTAATCTTTCTAAAATGCTTGTTCCAATCGAGGTGCTCATAACTCCCTCATTTGATGTCGGAATGGGTCCATTTTTGGTCATCTGAATGGTACTTTAGTGCACTTTCATTCCTGACTGCAATCATCATATTCCGAGACCATTTGGGCATCCGAAAGTGGGATCGCAGTCGTAGCTACTGAATTTCTCCTTCATCTCCTTGTCCAACAGTATCCTTCATAACTCTCTCTTCAGTGGTCGAATTTAGACGATTTTGAGCTCATTGGAATGTAACAAGACAAGCTTCTAAATGAGACCAAAATTGGGTAATTTCGAGACCGTTCGATATTCGAAAGCACATTGGAACTCTTCGATCGTCATTTTGCAATTTCGATTGTTAATCTTTCCAAATGCGCGATCCAACGGAGACGCTCATAACTCCCTCGTTTGATGTCGGATTGGGTCGATTTTTTGTCATCTGAAGGTAGTTTAGCGCACTTTAATTCCTGACTGCAACTGTCCTATTCCGAGACCATTTGGGCATCCGTAAGTGGGATCGCAGTCGTCGCTACTGAATTTTTCCTTCATCTCCTTGTCCAACAGTAACCCTCATCACTCTCTCTTTAGTGGTCGATTTTGACGATTTTGAGCTCATTGGAATGATAAGTTGACAAGCTTTTAAATGAGCCCAGAATTGGGTAATTTTGAGACCGTTCGATATCCAAAAATCACGTTTGAACTCTTCGATCGTCATTTTGTAATTTCGATTGTTAATCTTTCTAAAATGCTTGTTCCAATCGAGGTGCTCATAACTCCCTCATTTGATGTCGGAATGGGTCGATTTTTGGTTCTCTGAATGGTACTTTAGTGCACTTTCATTCTTGACTGCAAAATCGTATTCCAACCATTTGGGCATCCGAAAGTGGGATCGCAGTCGTCGCTACTGAATTTCTCCTTCATCTCCTTGTCCAACAGTAACCTCATAACTCTCTCTTCAGTGGTCGAATTTAGACGATTTTGAGCTCATTGGAATGGTAACAAGACAAGCTTCTAAATGACACCAAAATTGGGTAATTTCGAGACCGTTCGATATTCGAAAGGCACATTGGAACTCTTCGATCGTCATTTTGCAATTTCGATTTTTAATCTTTCCAAATCGCGCGATCCAACCGAGACGCTCATAACTCCCTCGTTTGATGTCGGATTGGGTCGATTTTTTGTCATCTGAAAGGTAGTTTAGCGCACTTTAATTCCTGACTGCAACTGTCCTATTCCGAGACCATTTGGGCATCCGTAAGTGGGATCGCAGTTGTCGCTACTGAATTTTTCCTTCATCTGCTTGTCCAACAGTAACCCTCATCACTCTCTCTTTAGTGGTCGATTTTTGACGATTTTGAGCTCATTGGAATGATAAGTTGACAAGCTTTTAAATGAGCCCAGAATTGGGTAATTTTGAGACCGTTCGATATCCAAAAATCACGTTTGAACTCTTCGATCGTCATTTTGTAATTTCGATTGTTAATCTTTCTAAAATGCTTGTTCCAATCGAGATGCTCATAACTCCCTCATTTGATGTCGGAATGGGTCGATTTTTGGTTCTCTGAATGGTACTTTTGTGCACTTTCATTCTTGACTGCAACATCGTATTCCAAGACCATTTGGGCTTCCGAAAGTGGGATCGCAGTCGTCGCTACTGAATTTCTCCTTCATCTCCTTGTCCAACAGTAACCTTCATAACTCTCTCTTCAGTGGTCGAATTTAGACGATTTTGAGCTCATTGGAATGGTAACAAGACAAGCTTCTAAATGACACCAAAATTGGGTAATTTCGAGACCGTACGTTATTCGAAAGGCACATTGGAACTCTTCGATCGTCATTTTGCAATTTCGATTTTTAATCTTTCCAAATTGCGCGATCCAACCGAGACGCTCATAACTCCCTCGTTTGATGTCGGATGGGTCGATTTTTTGTCATCTGAAAGGTAGTTTAGCGCACTTTAATTCCTGACTGCAACCGTCCTATTCCGAGACCATTTGGGCATCCGTAAGTGTGATCGTAGTCGTCGCTACTGCATTTCCCCTTCATCTCCTTGTCCAACAGTAACCTTCATAACTCTCTCTTTAGTGGTAGAATTTAGACTATTTTGAGCTCATTGGAATGATAAGTTGACAAGCCTCTAAATGAGACCAGAATTGAGTAATTTCGAGACTGTTCGATATCCTGTAAGCACGTTGGAACTCTTCGATCATCATTTTGTAATTTTGATTGTTAATCTTTGTAAAATGCTCGATCCAATGGAGGCACTCATAACTCCCTCATTTGATGTCGGAATGGGTCGATTTTTGGTCGTCTAAATGGTACTTTAGCGCAGTTTCATTCCAGACTGCAATCATCGTATTCCGAGACCATTTGGGCATCCGTAAGTGGGATCGCAGTCGTCGCTACTGAATTTTTCCTTCATCTACTTGTCCAACAGTAACCCTCATCACTCTCTCTTTAGTGGTCGATTTTTGACGATTTTGAGCTCATTGGAATGATAAGTTGACAAGCTTTTAAATGAGCCCAGAATTGGGTAATTTTGAGACCGTTCGATATCCAAAAATCACGTTTGAACTCTTCGATCGTCATTTTGTAATTTCGATTGTTAATCTTTCTAAAATGCTTGTTCCAATCGAGGTGCTCATAACTCCCTCATTTGATGTCGGAATGGGTCGATTTTTGGTTCTCTGAATGGTACTTTTGTGCACTTTCATTCTTGACTGCAAAATCGTATTCCAAGACCATTTGGGCTTCCGAAAGTGGGATCGCAGTCGTCGCTACTGAATTTCTCCTTCATCTCCTTGTCCAACAGTAACCTTCATAACTCTCTCTTCAGTGGTCGAATTTAGACGATTTTGAGCTCATTGGAATGGTAACAAGACAAGCTTCTAAATGACACCAAAATTGGGTAATTTCGAGACCGTACGTTATTCGAAAGGCACATTGGAACTCTTCGATCGTCATTTTGCAATTTCGATTTTTAATCTTTCCAAATCGCGCGATCCAACCGAGACGCTCATAACTCCCTCGTTTGATGTCGGATTGGGTCGATTTTTTGTCATCTGAAAGGTAGTTTAGCGCACTTTAATTCCTGACTGCAACCGTCCTATTCCGAGACCATTTGGGCATCCGTAAGTGGGATCGTAGTCGTCGCTACTGCATTTCCCCTTCATCTCCTTGTCCAACAGTAACCCTCATAACTCTCTCTTTAGTGGTCGAATTTAGACTATTTTGAGCTCATTGGAATGATAAGTTGACAAGCCTCTAAATGAGACCAGAATTGAGTAATTTCGAGACTGTTCGATATCCTGTAAGCACGTTGGAACTCTTCGATCATCATTTTGTAATTTCGATTGTTAATCTTTGTAAAATGCTCGATCCAATGGAGGCACTCATAACTCCCTCATTTGATGTCGGAATGGGTCGATTTTTGGTCGTCTAAATGGTACTTTAGCGCAGTTTCATTCCAGACTGCAATCATCGTATTCCGAGACCATTTGGGCATCCGTAAGTGGGATCGCAGTCGTCGCTACTGAATTTTTCCTTCATCTCCTTGTCCAACAGTAACCCTCATCACTCTCTCTTTAGTGGTCGATTTTTGACGATTTTGAGCTCATTGGAATGATAAGTTGACAAGCTTTTAAATGAGCCCAGAATTGGGTAATTTCGAGACCGTTCGATATCCAAAAATCACGTTTGAAATCTTCGATCGTCATTTTGTAATTTCGATTGTTAATCTTTCTAAAATGCTTGTTCCAATCGAGGTGCTCATAACTCCCTCATTTGATGTCGGAATGGGTCGATTTTTGGTCATCTGAATGGTACTTTAGTGCACTTTCATTCCTGACTGCAACATCGTATTCCGAGACCATTTGGGCATCCGAAAGTGGGATCGCAGTCGTCGCTACTGAATTTCTCCTTCATCTCCTTGTCCAACAGTAACCTTCATAACTCTCTCTTCAGTGGTCGAATTTAGACGATTTTGAGCTCATTGGAATGGTAACAAGACAAGCTTCTAAATGAGACCAAAATTGGGTAATTTCGAGACCGTTCGATATTCGAAAAGCACATTGGAACTCTTCGATCGTCATTTTGCAATTTCGATTGTTAATCTTTCCAAATGCGCGATCCAACGGAGACGCTCATAACTCCCTCGTTTGATGTCGGATTGGGTCGATTTTTTGTCTCTGAAAGGTAGTTTAGCGCACTTTAATTCCTGACTGCAACTGTCCTATTCCGAGACCATTTGGGCATCCGTAAGTGGGATCGCAGTCGTCGCTACTGAATTTTTCCTTCATCTCCTTGTCCAACAGTAACCCTCATCACTCTCTCTTTAGTGGTCGATTTTTGACGATTTTGAGCTCATTGGAATGATAAGTTGACAAGCTTTTAAATGAGCCCAGAATTGGGTAATTTTGAGACCGTTCGATATCCAAAAATCACGTTTGAACTCTTCGATCGTCATTTTGTAATTTCGATTGTTAATCTTTCTAAAATGCTTGTCCAATCGAGGTGCTCATAACTCCCTCATTTGATGTCGGAATGGGTCGATTTTTGGTCTCTGAATGGTACTTTTGTGCACTTTCATTCTTGACTGCAAAATCGTATTCCGAGACCATTTGGGCATCCGAAAGTGGGATCGCAGTCGTCGCTACTGAATTTCTCCTTCATCTCCTTGTCCAACAGTAACCTTCATAACTCTCTCTTCAGTGGTCGAATTTAGACGATTTTGAGCTCATTGGAATGGTAACAAGACAAGCTTCTAAATGACACCAAATTGGGTAATTTCGAGACCGTTCGATATTCGAAAGGCACATTGGAACTCTTCGATCGTCATTTTGCAATTTCGATTTTTAATCTTTCCAAATCGCGCGATCCAACCGAGACGCTCATAACTCCCTCGTTTGATGTCGGATGGGTCGATTTTTTGTCATCTGAAAGGTAGTTTAGCGCACTTTAATTCCTGACTGCAACTGTCCTATTCCGAGACCATTTGGGCATCCGTAAGTGGGATCGCAGTCGTCGCTACTGAATTTTTCCTTCATCTCCTTGTCCAACAGTAACCCTCATCACTCTCTCTTTAGTGGTCGATTTTTGACGATTTTGAGCTCATTGGAATGATAAGTTGACAAGCTTTTAAATGAGCCCAGAATTGGGTAATTTTGAGACCGTTCGATATCCAAAAATCACGTTTGAACTCTTCGATCGTCATTTTGTAATTTCGATTGTTAATCTTTCTAAAATGCTTGTTCCAATCGAGGTGCTCATAACTCCCTCATTTGATGTCGGAATGGGTCGATTTTTGGTTCTCTGAATGGTACTTTTGTGCACTTTCATTCTTGACTGCAAACATCGTATTCCAAGACCATTTGGGCTTCCGAAAGTGGGATCGCAGTCGTCGCTACTGAATTTCTCCTTCATCTCCTTGTCCAACAGTAACCTTCATAACTCTCTCTTCAGTGGTCGAATTTAGACGATTTTGAGCTCATTGGAATGGTAACAAGACAAGCTTCTAAATGACACCAAAATTGGGTAATTTCGAGACCGTACGTTATTCGAAAGGCACATTGGAACTCTTCGATCGTCATTTTGCAATTTCGATTTTTAATCTTTCCAAATTGCGCGATCCAACCGAGACGCTCATAACTCCCTCGTTTGATGTCGGATCGGGTCGATTTTTTGTCATCTGAAAGGTAGTTTAGCGCACTTTAATTCCTGACTGCAACCGTCCTATTCCGAGACCATTTGGGCATCCGTAAGTGTGATCGTAGTCGTCGCTACTGCATTTCCCCTTCATCTCCTTGTCCAACAGTAACCCTCATAACTCTCTCTTTAGTGGTCGAATTTAGACTATTTTGAGCTCATTGGAATGATAAGTTGACAAGCCTCTAAATGAGACCAGAATTGAGTAATTTCGAGACTGTTCGATATCCTGTAAGCACGTTGGAACTCTTCGATCATCATTTTGTAATTTCGATTGTTAATTTTGTAAAATGCTCGATCCAATGGAGGCACTCATAACTCCCTCATTTGATGTCGGAATGGGTCGATTTTTGGTCGTCTAAATGGTACTTTAGCGCAGTTTCATTCCAGACTGCAATCATCGTATTCCGAGACCATTTGGGCATCCGTAAGTGGGATCGCAGTCGTCGCTACTGAATTTTTCCTTCATCTACTTGTCCAACAGTAACCCTCATCACTCTCTCTTTAGTGGTCGATTTTTGACGATTTTGAGCTCATTGGAATGATAAGTTGACAAGCTTTTAAATGAGCCCAGAATTGGGTAATTTTGAGACCGTTCGATATCCAAAAATCACGTTTGAACTCTTCGATCGTCATTTTGTAATTTCGATTGTTAATCTTTCTAAAATGCTTGTTCCAATCGAGGTGCTCATAACTCCCTCATTTGATGTCGGAATGGGTCGATTTTTGGTTCTCTGAATGGTACTTTTGTGCACTTTCATTCTTGACTGCAAAATCGTATTCCAAGACCATTTGGGCTTCCGAAAGTGGGATCGCAGTCGTCGCTACTGAATTTCTCCTTCATCTCCTTGTCCAACAGTAACCTTCATAACTCTCTCTTCAGTGGTCGAATTTAGACGATTTTGAGCTCATTGGAATGGTAACAAGACAAGCTTCTAAATGACACCAAAATTGGGTAATTTCGAGACCGTACGTTATTCGAAAGGCACATTGGAACTCTTCGATCGTCATTTTGCAATTTCGATTTTTAATCTTTCCAAATCGCGCGATCCAACCGAGACGCTCATAACTCCCTCGTTTGATGTCAGATTGGGTCGATTTTTTGTCATCTGAAAGGTAGTTTAGCGCACTTTAATTCCTGACTGCAACTGTCCTATTCCGAGACCATTTGGGCATCCGTAAGTGGGATCGCAGTCGTCGCTACTGAATTTTTCCTTCATCTCCTTGTCCAACAGTAACCCTCATCACTCTCTCTTTAGTGGTCGATTTTTGACGATTTTGAGCTCATTGGAATGATAAGTTGACAAGCTTTTAAATGAGCCCAGAATTGGGTAATTTTGAGACCGTTCGATATCCAAAAATCACGTTTGAACTCTTCGATCGTCATTTTGTAATTTCGATTGTTAATCTTTCTAAAATGCTTGTTCCAATCGAGGTGCTCATAACTCCCTCATTTGATGTCGGAATGGGTCGATTTTTGGTTCTCTGAATGGTACTTTTGTGCACTTTCATTCTTGACTGCAAACATCGTATTCCAAGACCATTTGGGCTTCCGAAAGTGGGATCGCAGTCGTCGCTACTGAATTTCTCCTTCATCTCCTTGTCCAACAGTAACCTTCATAACTCTCTCTTCAGTGGTCGAATTTAGACGATTTTGAGCTCATTGGAATGGTAACAAGACAAGCTTCTAAATGACACCAAAATTGGGTAATTTCGAGACCGTACGTTATTCGAAAGGCACATTGGAACTCTTCGATCGTCATTTTGCAATTTCGATTTTTAATCTTTCCAAATTGCGCGATCCAACCGAGACGCTCATAACTCCCTCGTTTGATGTCGGATCGGGTCGATTTTTTGTCATCTGAAAGGTAGTTTAGCGCACTTTAATTCCTGACTGCAACCGTCCTATTCCGAGACCATTTGGGCATCCGTAAGTGTGATCGTAGTCGTCGCTACTGCATTTCCCCTTCATCTCCTTGTCCAACAGTAACCCTCATAACTCTCTCTTTAGTGGTAGAATTTAGACTATTTTGAGCTCATTGGAATGATAAGTTGACAAGCCTCTAAATGAGACCAGAATTGAGTAATTTCGAGACTGTTCGATATCCTGTAAGCACGTTGGAACTCTTCGATCATCATTTTGTAATTTCGATTGTTAATCTTTGTAAAATGCTCGATCCAATGGAGGCACTCATAACTCCCTCATTTGATGTCGGAATGGGTCGATTTTTGGTCGTCTAAATGGTACTTTAGCGCAGTTTCATTCCAGACTGCAATCATCGTATTCCGAGACCATTTGGGCATCCGTAAGTGGGATCGCAGTCGTCGCTACTGAATTTTTCCTTCATCTACTTGTCCAACAGTAACCCTCATCACTCTCTCTTTAGTGGTCGATTTTTGACGATTTTGAGCTCATTGGAATGATAAGTTGACAAGCTTTTAAATGAGCCCAGAATTGGGTAATTTTGAGACCGTTCGATATCCAAAAATCACGTTTGAACTCTTCGATCGTCATTTTGTAATTTCGATTGTTAATCTTTCTAAAATGCTTGTTCCAATCGAGGTGCTCATAACTCCCTCATTTGATGTCGGAATGGGTCGATTTTTGGTTCTCTGAATGGTACTTTTGTGCACTTTCATTCTTGACTGCAAAATCGTATTCCAAGACCATTTGGGCTTCCGAAAGTGGGATCGCAGTCGTCGCTACTGAATTTCTCCTTCATCTCCTTGTCCAACAGTAACCTTCATAACTCTCTCTTCAGTGGTCGAATTTAGACGATTTTGAGCTCATTGGAATGGTAACAAGACAAGCTTCTAAATGACACCAAAATTGGGTAATTTCGAGACCGTACGTTATTCGAAAGGCACATTGGAACTCTTCGATCGTCATTTTGCAATTTCGATTTTTAATCTTTCCAAATCGCGCGATCCAACCGAGACGCTCATAACTCCCTCGTTTGATGTCAGATTGGGTCGATTTTTTGTCATCTGAAAGGTAGTTTAGCGCACTTTAATTCCTGACTGCAACTGTCCTATTCCGAGACCATTTGGGCATCCGTAAGTGGGATCGCAGTCGTCGCTACTGAATTTTTCCTTCATCTCCTTGTCCAACAGTAACCCTCATCACTCTCTCTTTAGTGGTCGATTTTTGACGATTTTGAGCTCATTGGAATGATAAGTTGACAAGCTTTTAAATGAGCCCAGAATTGGGTAATTTTGAGACCGTTCGATATCCAAAAATCACGTTTGAACTCTTCGATCGTCATTTTGTAATTTCGATTATTAATCTTTCTAAAATGCTTGTTCCAATCGAGATGCTCATAACTCCCTCATTTGATGTCGGAATGGGTCGATTTTTGGTTCTCTGAATGGTACTTTTGTGCACTTTCATTCTTGACTGCAAACATCGTATTCCAAGACCATTTGGGCTTCCGAAAGTGGGATCGCAGTCGTCGCTACTGAATTTCTCCTTCATCTCCTTGTCCAACAGTAACCTTCATAACTCTCTCTTCAGTGGTCGAATTTAGACGATTTTGAGCTCATTGGAATGGTAACAAGACAAGCTTCTAAATGACACCAAAATTGGGTAATTTCGAGACCGTACGTTATTCGAAAGGCACATTGGAACTCTTCGATCGTCATTTTGCAATTTCGATTTTTAATCTTTCCAAATTGCGCGATCCAACCGAGACGCTCATAACTCCCTCGTTTGATGTCGGATCGGGTCGATTTTTTGTCATCTGAAAGGTAGTTTAGCGCACTTTAATTCCTGACTGCAACCGTCCTATTCCGAGACCATTTGGGCATCCGTAAGTGTGATCGTAGTCGTCGCTACTGCATTTCCCCTTCATCTCCTTGTCCAACAGTAACCCTCATAACTCTCTCTTTAGTGGTAGAATTTAGACTATTTTGAGCTCATTGGAATGATAAGTTGACAAGCCTCTAAATGAGACCAGAATTGAGTAATTTCGAGACTGTTCGATATCCTGTAAGCACGTTGGAACTCTTCGATCATCATTTTGTAATTTCGATTGTTAATTTTTGTAAAATGCTCGATCCAATGGAGGCACTCATAACTCCCTCATTTGATGTCGGAATGGGTCAATTTTTGGTCGTCTAAATGGTACTTTAGCGCAGTTTCATTCCAGACTGCAATCATCGTATTCCGAGACCATTTGGGCATCCGTAAGTGGGATCGCAGTCGTCGCTACTGAATTTTTCCTTCATCTACTTGTCCAACAGTAACCCTCATCACTCTCTCTTTAGTGGTCGATTTTTGACGATTTTGAGCTCATTGGAATGATAAGTTGACAAGCTTTTAAATGAGCCCAGAATTGGGTAATTTTGAGACCGTTCGATATCCAAAAATCACGTTTGAACTCTTCGATCGTCATTTTGTAATTTCGATTGTTAATCTTTCTAAAATGCTTGTTCCAATCGAGGTGCTCATAACTCCCTCATTTGATGTCGGAATGGGTCGATTTTTGGTTCTCTGAATGGTACTTTTGTGCACTTTCATTCTTGACTGCAAAATCGTATTCCAAGACCATTTGGGCTTCCGAAAGTGGGATCGCAGTCGTCGCTACTGAATTTCTCCTTCATCTCCTTGTCCAACAGTAACCTTCATAACTCTCTCTTCAGTGGTCGAATTTAGACGATTTTGAGCTCATTGGAATGGTAACAAGACAAGCTTCTAAATGACACCAAAATTGGGTAATTTCGAGACCGTACGTTATTCGAAAGGCACATTGGAACTCTTCGATCGTCATTTTGCAATTTCGATTTTTAATCTTTCCAAATCGCGCGATCCAACCGAGACGCTCATAACTCCCTCGTTTGATGTCAGATTGGGTCGATTTTTTGTCATCTGAAAGGTAGTTTAGCGCACTTTAATTCCTGACTGCAACTGTCCTATTCCGAGACCATTTGGGCATCCGTAAGTGGGATCGCAGTCGTCGCTACTGAATTTTTCCTTCATCTCCTTGTCCAACAGTAACCCTCATCACTCTCTCTTTAGTGGTCGATTTTTGACGATTTTGTGCTCATTGGAATGATAAGTTGACAAGCTTTTAAATGAGCCCAGAATTGGGTAATTTTGAGACCGTTCGATATCCAAAAATCACGTTTGAACTCTTCGATCGTCATTTTGTAATTTCGATTATTAATCTTTCTAAAATGCTTGTTCCAATCGAGATGCTCATAACTCCCTCATTTGATGTCGGAATGGGTCGATTTTTGGTTCTCTGAATGGTACTTTTGTGCACTTTCATTCTTGACTGCAAACATCGTATTCCAAGACCATTTGGGCTTCCGAAAGTGGGATCGCAGTCGTCGCTACTGAATTTCTCCTTCATCTCCTTGTCCAACAGTAACCTTCATAACTCTCTCTTCAGTGGTCGAATTTAGACGATTTTGAGCTCATTGGAATGGTAACAAGACAAGCTTCTAAATGACACCAAAATTGGGTAATTTCGAGACCGTACGTTATTCGAAAGGCACATTGGAACTCTTCGATCGTCATTTTGCAATTTTGATTTTTAATCTTTCCAAATTGCGCGATCCAACCGAGACGCTCATAACTCCCTCGTTTGATGTCGGATCGGGTCGATTTTTTGTCATCTGAAAGGTAGTTTAGCGCACTTTAATTCCTGACTGCAACCGTCCTATTCCGAGACCATTTGGGCATCCGTAAGTGTGATCGTAGTCGTCGCTACTGCATTTCCCCTTCATCTCCTTGTCCAACAGTAACCTTCATAACTCTCTCTTTAGTGGTAGAATTTAGACTATTTTGAGCTCATTGGAATGATAAGTTGACAAGCCTCTAAATGAGACCAGAATTGAGTAATTTCGAGACTGTTCGATATCCTGTAAGCACGTTGGAACTCTTCGATCATCATTTTGTAATTTCGATTGTTAATCTTTGTAAAATGCTCGATCCAATGGAGGCACTCATAACTCCCTCATTTGATGTCGGAATGGGTCGATTTTTGGTCGTCTAAATGGTACTTTAGCGCAGTTTCATTCCAGACTGCAATCATCGTATTCCGAGACCATTTGGGCATCCGTAAGTGGGATCGCAGTCGTCGCTACTGAATTTTTCCTTCATCTACTTGTCCAACAGTAACCCTCATCACTCTCTCTTTAGTGGTCGATTTTTGACGATTTTGAGCTCATTGGAATGATAAGTTGACAAGCTTTTAAATGAGCCCAGAATTGGGTAATTTTGAGACCGTTCGATATCCAAAAATCACGTTTGAACTCTTCGATCGTCATTTTGTAATTTCGATTGTTAATCTTTCTAAAATGCTTGTTCCAATCGAGGTGCTCATAACTCCCTCATTTGATGTCGGAATGGGTCGATTTTTGGTTCTCTGAATGGTACTTTTGTGCACTTTCATTCTTGACTGCAAAATCGTATTCCAAGACCATTTGGGCTTCCGAAAGTGGGATCGCAGTCGTCGCTACTGAATTTCTCCTTCATCTCCTTGTCCAACAGTAACCTTCATAACTCTCTCTTCAGTGGTCGAATTTAGACGATTTTGAGCTCATTGGAATGGTAACAAGACAAGCTTCTAAATGACACCAAAATTGGGTAATTTCGAGACCGTACGTTATTCGAAAGGCACATTGGAACTCTTCGATCGTCATTTTGCAATTTCAATTTTTAATCTTTCCAAATCGCGCGATCCAACCGAGACGCTCATAACTCCCTCGTTTGATGTCAGATTGGGTCGATTTTTTGTCATCTGAAAGGTAGTTTAGCGCACTTTAATTCCTGACTGCAACTGTCCTATTCCGAGACCATTTGGGCATCCGTAAGTGGGATCGCAGTCGTCGCTACTGAATTTTTCCTTCATCTCCTTGTCCAACAGTAACCCTCATCACTCTCTCTTTAGTGGTCGATTTTTGACGATTTTGTGCTCATTGGAATGATAAGTTGACAAGCTTTTAAATGAGCCCAGAATTGGGTAATTTTGAGACCGTTCGATATCCAAAAATCACGTTTGAACTCTTCGATCGTCATTTTGTAATTTCGATTATTAATCTTTCTAAAATGCTTGTTCCAATCGAGATGCTCATAACTCCCTCATTTGATGTCGGAATGGGTCGATTTTTGGTTCTCTGAATGGTACTTTTGTGCACTTTCATTCTTGACTGCAAACATCGTATTCCAAGACCATTTGGGCTTCCGAAAGTGGGATCGCAGTCGTCGCTACTGAATTTCTCCTTCATCTCCTTGTCCAACAGTAACCTTCATAACTCTCTCTTCAGTGGTCGAATTTAGACGATTTTGAGCTCATTGGAATGGTAACAAGACAAGCTTCTAAATGACACCAAAATTGGGTAATTTCGAGACCGTACGTTATTCGAAAGGCACATTGGAACTCTTCGATCGTCATTTTGCAATTTCGATTTTAATCTTTCCAAATTGCGCGATCCAACCGAGACGCTCATAACTCCCTCGTTTGATGTCGGATCGGGTCGATTTTTTGTCATCTGAAAGGTAGTTTAGCGCACTTTAATTCCTGACTGCAACCGTCCTATTCCGAGACCATTTGGGCATCCGTAAGTGTGATCGTAGTCGTCGCTACTGCATTTCCCCTTCATCTCCTTGTCCAACAGTAACCTCATAACTCTCTCTTTAGTGGTAGAATTTAGACTATTTTGAGCTCATTGGAATGATAAGTTGACAAGCCTCTAAATGAGACCAGAATTGAGTAATTTCGAGACTGTTCGATATCCTGTAAGCACGTTGGAACTCTTCGATCATCATTTTGTAATTTCGATTGTTAATTTTTGTAAAATGCTCGATCCAATGGAGGCACTCATAACTCCCTCATTTGATGTCGGAATGGGTCATTTTGGTCGTCTAAATGGTACTTTAGCGCAGTTTCATTCCAGACTGCAATCATCGTATTCCGAGACCATTTGGGCATCCGTAAGTGGGATCGCAGTCGTCGCTACTGAATTTTTCCTTCATCTACTTGTCCAACAGTAACCCTCATCACTCTCTCTTTAGTGGTCGATTTTTGACGATTTTGAGCTCATTGGAATGATAAGTTGACAAGCTTTTAAATGAGCCCAGAATTGGGTAATTTTGAGACCGTTCGATATCCAAAAATCACGTTTGAACTCTTCGATCGTCATTTTGTAATTTCGATTGTTAATCTTTCTAAAATGCTTGTTCCAATCGAGGTGCTCATAACTCCCTCATTTGATGTCGGAATGGGTCGATTTTTGGTTCTCTGAATGGTACTTTTGTGCACTTTCATTCTTGACTGCAAAATCGTATTCCAAGACCATTTGGGCTTCCGAAAGTGGGATCGCAGTCGTCGCTACTGAATTTCTCCTTCATCTCCTTGTCCAACAGTAACCTTCATAACTCTCTCTTCAGTGGTCGAATTTAGACGATTTTGAGCTCATTGGAATGGTAACAAGACAAGCTTCTAAATGACACCAAAATTGGGTAATTTCGAGACCGTACGTTATTCGAAAGGCACATTGGAACTCTTCGATCGTCATTTTGCAATTTCGATTTTTAATCTTTCCAAATCGCGCGATCCAACCGAGACGCTCATAACTCCCTCGTTTGATGTCAGATTGGGTCGATTTTTTGTCATCTGAAAGGTAGTTTAGCGCACTTTAATTCCTGACTGCAACTGTCCTATTCCGAGACCATTTGGGCATCCGTAAGTGGGATCGCAGTCGTCGCTACTGAATTTTTCCTTCATCTCCTTGTCCAACAGTAACCCTCATCACTCTCTCTTTAGTGGTCGATTTTTGACGATTTTGAGCTCATTGGAATGATAAGTTGACAAGCTTTTAAATGAGCCCAGAATTGGGTAATTTTGAGACCGTTCGATATCCAAAAATCACGTTTGAACTCTTCGATCGTCATTTTGTAATTTCGATTATTAATCTTTCTAAAATGCTTGTTCCAATCGAGATGCTCATAACTCCCTCATTTGATGTCGGAATGGGTCGATTTTTGGTTCTCTGAATGGTACTTTTGTGCACTTTCATTCTTGACTGCAAACATCGTATTCCAAGACCATTTGGGCTTCCGAAAGTGGGATCGCAGTCGTCGCTACTGAATTTCTCCTTCATCTCCTTGTCCAACAGTAACCTTCATAACTCTCTCTTCAGTGGTCGAATTTAGACGATTTTGAGCTCATTGGAATGGTAACAAGACAAGCTTCTAAATGACACCAAAATTGGGTAATTTCGAGACCGTACGTTATTCGAAAGGCACATTGGAACTCTTCGATCGTCATTTTGCAATTTCGATTTTTAATCTTTCCAAATTGCGCGATCCAACCGAGACGCTCATAACTCCCTCGTTTGATGTCGGATCGGGTCGATTTTTTGTCATCTGAAAGGTAGTTTAGCGCACTTTAATTCCTGACTGCAACCGTCCTATTCCGAGACCATTTGGGCATCCGTAAGTGTGATCGTAGTCGTCGCTACTGCATTTCCCCTTCATCTCCTTGTCCAACAGTAACCCTCATAACTCTCTCTTTAGTGGTAGAATTTAGACTATTTTGAGCTCATTGGAATGATAAGTTGACAAGCCTCTAAATGAGACCAGAATTGAGTAATTTCGAGACTGTTCGATATCCTGTAAGCACGTTGGAACTCTTCGATCATCATTTTGTAATTTCGATTGTTAATTTTGTAAAATGCTCGATCCAATGGAGGCACTCATAACTCCCTCATTTGATGTCGGAATGGGTCGATTTTTGGTCGTCTAAATGGTACTTTAGCGCAGTTTCATTCCAGACTGCAATCATCGTATTCCGAGACCATTTGGGCATCCGTAAGTGGGATCGCAGTCGTCGCTACTGAATTTTTCCTTCATCTACTTGTCCAACAGTAACCCTCATCACTCTCTCTTTAGTGGTCGATTTTTGACGATTTTGAGCTCATTGGAATGATAAGTTGACAAGCTTTTAAATGAGCCCAGAATTGGGTAATTTTGAGACCGTTCGATATCCAAAAATCACGTTTGAACTCTTCGATCGTCATTTTGTAATTTCGATTGTTAATCTTTCTAAAATGCTTGTTCCAATCGAGGTGCTCATAACTCCCTCATTTGATGTCGGAATGGGTCGATTTTTGGTTCTCTGAATGGTACTTTTGTGCACTTTCATTCTTGACTGCAAAATCGTATTCCAAGACCATTTGGGCTTCCGAAAGTGGGATCGCAGTCGTCGCTACTGAATTTCTCCTTCATCTCCTTGTCCAACAGTAACCTTCATAACTCTCTCTTCAGTGGTCGAATTTAGACGATTTTGAGCTCATTGGAATGGTAACAAGACAAGCTTCTAAATGACACCAAAATTGGGTAATTTCGAGACCGTACGTTATTCGAAAGGCACATTGGAACTCTTCGATCGTCATTTTGCAATTTCGATTTTTAATCTTTCCAAATCGCGCGATCCAACCGAGACGCTCATAACTCCCTCGTTTGATGTCAGATTGGGTCGATTTTTTGTCATCTGAAAGGTAGTTTAGCGCACTTTAATTCCTGACTGCAACTGTCCTATTCCGAGACCATTTGGGCATCCGTAAGTGGGATCGCAGTCGTCGCTACTGAATTTTTCCTTCATCTCCTTGTCCAACAGTAACCCTCATCACTCTCTCTTTAGTGGTCGATTTTTGACGATTTTGTGCTCATTGGAATGATAAGTTGACAAGCTTTTAAATGAGCCCAGAATTGGGTAATTTTGAGACCGTTCGATATCCAAAAATCACGTTTGAACTCTTCGATCGTCATTTTGTAATTTCGATTATTAATCTTTCTAAAATGCTTGTTCCAATCGAGATGCTCATAACTCCCTCATTTGATGTCGGAATGGGTCGATTTTTGGTTCTCTGAATGGTACTTTTGTGCACTTTCATTCTTGACTGCAAACATCGTATTCCAAGACCATTTGGGCTTCCGAAAGTGGGATCGCAGTCGTCGCTACTGAATTTCTCCTTCATCTCCTTGTCCAACAGTAACCTTCATAACTCTCTCTTCAGTGGTCGAATTTAGACGATTTTGAGCTCATTGGAATGGTAACAAGACAAGCTTCTAAATGACACCAAATTGGGTAATTTCGAGACCGTACGTTATTCGAAAGGCACATTGGAACTCTTCGATCGTCATTTTGCAATTTCGATTTTTAATCTTTCCAAATTGCGCGATCCAACCGAGACGCTCATAACTCCCTCGTTTGATGTCGGATCGGGTCGATTTTTTGTCATCTGAAAGGTAGTTTAGCGCACTTTAATTCCTGACTGCAACCGTCCTATTCCGAGACCATTTGGGCATCCGTAAGTGTGATCGTAGTCGTCGCTACTGCATTTCCCCTTCATCTCCTTGTCCAACAGTAACCCTCATAACTCTCTCTTTAGTGGTAGAATTTAGACTATTTTGAGCTCATTGGAATGATAAGTTGACAAGCCTCTAAATGAGACCAGAATTGAGTAATTTCGAGACTGTTCGATATCCTGTAAGCACGTTGGAACTCTTCGATCATCATTTTGTAATTTCGATTGTTAATCTTTGTAAAATGCTCGATCCAATGGAGGCACTCATAACTCCCTCATTTGATGTCGGAATGGGTCGATTTTTGGTCGTCTAAATGGTACTTTAGCGCAGTTTCATTCCAGACTGCAATCATCGTATTCCGAGACCATTTGGGCATCCGTAAGTGGGATCGCAGTCGTCGCTACTGAATTTTTCCTTCATCTACTTGTCCAACAGTAACCCTCATCACTCTCTCTTTAGTGGTCGATTTTTGACGATTTTGAGCTCATTGGAATGATAAGTTGACAAGCTTTTAAATGAGCCCAGAATTGGGTAATTTTGAGACCGTTCGATATCCAAAAATCACGTTTGAACTCTTCGATCGTCATTTTGTAATTTCGATTGTTAATCTTTCTAAAATGCTTGTTCCAATCGAGGTGCTCATAACTCCCTCATTTGATGTCGGAATGGGTCGATTTTTGGTTCTCTGAATGGTACTTTTGTGCACTTTCATTCTTGACTGCAAAATCGTATTCCAAGACCATTTGGGCTTCCGAAAGTGGGATCGCAGTCGTCGCTACTGAATTTCTCCTTCATCTCCTTGTCCAACAGTAACCTTCATAACTCTCTCTTCAGTGGTCGAATTTAGACGATTTTGAGCTCATTGGAATGGTAACAAGACAAGCTTCTAAATGACACCAAAATTGGGTAATTTCGAGACCGTACGTTATTCGAAAGGCACATTGGAACTCTTCGATCGTCATTTTGCAATTTCGATTTTAATCTTTCCAAATCGCGCGATCCAACCGAGACGCTCATAACTCCCTCGTTTGATGTCAGATTGGGTCGATTTTTTGTCATCTGAAAGGTAGTTTAGCGCACTTTAATTCCTGACTGCAACTGTCCTATTCCGAGACCATTTGGGCATCCGTAAGTGGGATCGCAGTCGTCGCTACTGAATTTTTCCTTCATCTCCTTGTCCAACAGTAACCCTCATCACTCTCTCTTTAGTGGTCGATTTTTGACGATTTTGTGCTCATTGGAATGATAAGTTGACAAGCTTTTAAATGAGCCCAGAATTGGGTAATTTTGAGACCGTTCGATATCCAAAAATCACGTTTGAACTCTTCGATCGTCATTTTGTAATTTCGATTATTAATCTTTCTAAAATGCTTGTTCCAATCGAGATGCTCATAACTCCCTCATTTGATGTCGGAATGGGTCGATTTTTGGTTCTCTGAATGGTACTTTTGTGCACTTTCATTCTTGACTGCAAACATCGTATTCCAAGACCATTTGGGCTTCCGAAAGTGGGATCGCAGTCGTCGCTACTGAATTTCTCCTTCATCTCCTTGTCCAACAGTAACCTTCATAACTCTCTCTTCAGTGGTCGAATTTAGACGATTTTGAGCTCATTGGAATGGTAACAAGACAAGCTTCTAAATGACACCAAAATTGGGTAATTTCGAGACCGTACGTTATTCGAAAGGCACATTGGAACTCTTCGATCGTCATTTTGCAATTTCGATTTTTAATCTTTCCAAATTGCGCGATCCAACCGAGACGCTCATAACTCCCTCGTTTGATGTCGGATCGGGTCGATTTTTTGTCATCTGAAAGGTAGTTTAGCGCACTTTAATTCCTGACTGCAACCGTCCTATTCCGAGACCATTTGGGCATCCGTAAGTGGATCGTAGTCGTCGCTACTGCATTTCCCCTTCATCTCCTTGTCCAACAGTAACCCTCATAACTCTCTCTTTAGTGGTCGAATTTAGACTATTTTGAGCTCATTGGAATGATAAGTTGACAAGCCTCTAAATGAGACCAGAATTGAGTAATTTCGAGACTGTTCGATATCCTGTAAGCACGTTGGAACTCTTCGATCATCATTTTGTAATTTCGATTGTTAATCTTTGTAAAATGCTCGATCCAATGGAGGCACTCATAACTCCCTCATTTGATGTCGGAATGGGTCGATTTTTGGTCGTCTAAATGGTACTTTAGCGCAGTTTCATTCCAGACTGCAATCATCGTATTCCGAGACCATTTGGGCATCCGTAAGTGGGATCGCAGTCGTCGCTACTGAATTTTTCCTTCATCTACTTGTCCAACAGTAACCCTCATCACTCTCTCTTTAGTGGTCGATTTTTGACGATTTTGAGCTCATTGGAATGATAAGTTGACAAGCTTTTAAATGAGCCCAGAATTGGGTAATTTTGAGACCGTTCGATATCCAAAAATCACGTTTGAACTCTTCGATCGTCATTTTGTAATTTCGATTGTTAATCTTTCTAAAATGCTTGTTCCAATCGAGGTGCTCATAACTCCCTCATTTGATGTCGGAATGGGTCGATTTTTGGTTCTCTGAATGGTACTTTTGTGCACTTTCATTCTTGACTGCAAAATCGTATTCCAAGACCATTTGGGCTTCCGAAAGTGGGATCGCAGTCGTCGCTACTGAATTTCTCCTTCATCTCCTTGTCCAACAGTAACCTTCATAACTCTCTCTTCAGTGGTCGAATTTAGACGATTTTGAGCTCATTGGAATGGTAACAAGACAAGCTTCTAAATGACACCAAAATTGGGTAATTTCGAGACCGTACGTTATTCGAAAGGCACATTGGAACTCTTCGATCGTCATTTTGCAATTTCGATTTTTAATCTTTCCAAATCGCGCGATCCAACCGAGACGCTCATAACTCCCTCGTTTGATGTCAGATTGGGTCGATTTTTTGTCATCTGAAAGGTAGTTTAGCGCACTTTAATTCCTGACTGCAACTGTCCTATTCCGAGACCATTTGGGCATCCGTAAGTGGGATCGCAGTCGTCGCTACTGAATTTTTCCTTCATCTCCTTGTCCAACAGTAACCCTCATCACTCTCTCTTTAGTGGTCGATTTTTGACGATTTTGTGCTCATTGGAATGATAAGTTGACAAGCTTTTAAATGAGCCCAGAATTGGGTAATTTTGAGACCGTTCGATATCCAAAAATCACGTTTGAACTCTTCGATCGTCATTTTGTAATTTCGATTATTAATCTTTCTAAAATGCTTGTTCCAATCGAGATGCTCATAACTCCCTCATTTGATGTCGGAATGGGTCGATTTTTGGTTCTCTGAATGGTACTTTTGTGCACTTTCATTCTTGACTGCAAACATCGTATTCCAAGACCATTTGGGCTTCCGAAAGTGGGATCGCAGTCGTCGCTACTGAATTTCTCCTTCATCTCCTTGTCCAACAGTAACCTTCATAACTCTCTCTTCAGTGGTCGAATTTAGACGATTTTGAGCTCATTGGAATGGTAACAAGACAAGCTTCTAAATGACACCAAAATTGGGTAATTTCGAGACCGTACGTTATTCGAAAGGCACATTGGAACTCTTCGATCGTCATTTTGCAATTTCGATTTTTAATCTTTCCAAATTGCGCGATCCAACCGAGACGCTCATAACTCCCTCGTTTGATGTCGGATCGGGTCGATTTTTTGTCATCTGAAAGGTAGTTTAGCGCACTTTAATTCCTGACTGCAACCGTCCTATTCCGAGACCATTTGGGCATCCGTAAGTGGGATCGTAGTCGTCGCTACTGCATTTCCCCTTCATCTCCTTGTCCAACAGTAACCCTCATAACTCTCTCTTTAGTGGTCGAATTTAGACTATTTTGAGCTCATTGGAATGATAAGTTGACAAGCCTCTAAATGAGACCAGAATTGAGTAATTTCGAGACTGTTCGATATCCTGTAAGCACGTTGGAACTCTTCGATCATCATTTTGTAATTTCGATTGTTAATCTTTGTAAAATGCTCGATCCAATGGAGGCACTCATAACTCCCTCATTTGATGTCGGAATGGGTCGATTTTTGGTCGTCTAAATGGTACTTTAGCGCAGTTTCATTCCAGACTGCAATCATCGTATTCCGAGACCATTTGGGCATCCGTAAGTGGGATCGCAGTCGTCGCTACTGAATTTTTCCTTCATCTACTTGTCCAACAGTAACCCTCATCACTCTCTCTTTAGTGGTCGATTTTTGACGATTTTGAGCTCATTGGAATGATAAGTTGACAAGCTTTTAAATGAGCCCAGAATTGGGTAATTTTGAGACCGTTCGATATCCAAAAATCACGTTTGAACTCTTCGATCGTCATTTTGTAATTTCGATTGTTAATCTTTCTAAAATGCTTGTTCCAATCGAGGTGCTCATAACTCCCTCATTTGATGTCGGAATGGGTCGATTTTTGGTTCTCTGAATGGTACTTTTGTGCACTTTCATTCTTGACTGCAAAATCGTATTCCAAGACCATTTGGGCTTCCGAAAGTGGGATCGCAGTCGTCGCTACTGAATTTCTCCTTCATCTCCTTGTCCAACAGTAACCTTCATAACTCTCTCTTCAGTGGTCGAATTTAGACGATTTTGAGCTCATTGGAATGGTAACAAGACAAGCTTCTAAATGACACCAAAATTGGGTAATTTCGAGACCGTACGTTATTCGAAAGGCACATTGGAACTCTTCGATCGTCATTTTGCAATTTCGATTTTTAATCTTTCCAAATCGCGCGATCCAACCGAGACGCTCATAACTCCCTCGTTTGATGTCAGATTGGGTCGATTTTTTGTCATCTGAAAGGTAGTTTAGCGCACTTTAATTCCTGACTGCAACTGTCCTATTCCGAGACCATTTGGGCATCCGTAAGTGGGATCGCAGTCGTCGCTACTGAATTTTTCCTTCATCTCCTTGTCCAACAGTAACCCTCATCACTCTCTCTTTAGTGGTCGATTTTTGACGATTTTGTGCTCATTGGAATGATAAGTTGACAAGCTTTTAAATGAGCCCAGAATTGGGTAATTTTGAGACCGTTCGATATCCAAAAATCACGTTTGAACTCTTCGATCGTCATTTTGTAATTTCGATTATTAATCTTTCTAAAATGCTTGTTCCAATCGAGATGCTCATAACTCCCTCATTTGATGTCGGAATGGGTCGATTTTTGGTTCTCTGAATGGTACTTTTGTGCACTTTCATTCTTGACTGCAAACATCGTATTCCAAGACCATTTGGGCTTCCGAAAGTGGGATCGCAGTCGTCGCTACTGAATTTCTCCTTCATCTCCTTGTCCAACAGTAACCTTCATAACTCTCTCTTCAGTGGTCGAATTTAGACGATTTTGAGCTCATTGGAATGGTAACAAGACAAGCTTCTAAATGACACCAAAATTGGGTAATTTCGAGACCGTACGTTATTCGAAAGGCACATTGGAACTCTTCGATCGTCATTTTGCAATTTCGATTTTTAATCTTTCCAAATTGCGCGATCCAACCGAGACGCTCATAACTCCCTCGTTTGATGTCGGATCGGGTCGATTTTTTGTCATCTGAAAGGTAGTTTAGCGCACTTTAATTCCTGACTGCAACCGTCCTATTCCGAGACCATTTGGGCATCCGTAAGTGGGATCGTAGTCGTCGCTACTGCATTTCCCCTTCATCTCCTTGTCCAACAGTAACCCTCATAACTCTCTCTTTAGTGGTCGAATTTAGACTATTTTGAGCTCATTGGAATGATAAGTTGACAAGCCTCTAAATGAGACCAGAATTGAGTAATTTCGAGACTGTTCGATATCCTGTAAGCACGTTGGAACTCTTCGATCATCATTTTGTAATTTCGATTGTTAATTTTGTAAAATGCTCGATCCAATGGAGGCACTCATAACTCCCTCATTTGATGTCGGAATGGGTCATTTTTGGTCGTCTAAATGGTACTTTAGCGCAGTTTCATTCCAGACTGCAATCATCGTATTCCGAGACCATTTGGGCATCCGTAAGTGGGATCGCAGTCGTCGCTACTGAATTTTTCCTTCATCTACTTGTCCAACAGTAACCCTCATCACTCTCTCTTTAGTGGTCGATTTTTGACGATTTTGAGCTCATTGGAATGATAAGTTGACAAGCTTTTAAATGAGCCCAGAATTGGGTAATTTTGAGACCGTTCGATATCCAAAAATCACGTTTGAACTCTTCGATCGTCATTTTGTAATTTCGATTGTTAATCTTTCTAAAATGCTTGTTCCAATCGAGGTGCTCATAACTCCCTCATTTGATGTCGGAATGGGTCGATTTTTGGTTCTCTGAATGGTACTTTTGTGCACTTTCATTCTTGACTGCAAAATCGTATTCCAAGACCATTTGGGCTTCCGAAAGTGGGATCGCAGTCGTCGCTACTGAATTTCTCCTTCATCTCCTTGTCCAACAGTAACCTTCATAACTCTCTCTTCAGTGGTCGAATTTAGACGATTTTGAGCTCATTGGAATGGTAACAAGACAAGCTTCTAAATGACACCAAAATTGGGTAATTTCGAGACCGTACGTTATTCGAAAGGCACATTGGAACTCTTCGATCGTCATTTTGCAATTTCGATTTTTAATCTTTCCAAATCGCGCGATCCAACCGAGACGCTCATAACTCCCTCGTTTGATGTCAGATTGGGTCGATTTTTTGTCATCTGAAAGGTAGTTTAGCGCACTTTAATTCCTGACTGCAACCGTCCTATTCCGAGACCATTTGGGCATCCGTAAGTGGGATCGCAGTCGTCGCTACTGAATTTCCCCTTCATCTCCTTGTCCAACAGTAACCCTCATAACTCTCTCTTTAGTGGTCGAATTTAGACGATTTTGAGCTCATTGGAATGATAAGTTGACAAGCTTTTAAATGAGCCCAGAATTGGGTAATTTTGAGACCGTTCGATATCCAAAAATCACGTTTGAACTCTTCGATCGTCATTTTGTAATTTCGATTGTTAATCTTTCTAAAATGCTTGTTCCAATCGAGGTGTTCATAACTCCCTCATTTGATGTCGGAATGGGTCGATTTTTGGTTCTCTGAATGGTACTTTTGTGCACTTTCATTCTTGACTGCAAACATCGTATTCCAAGACCATTTGGGCTTCCGAAAGTGGGATCGCAGTCGTCGCTACTGAATTTCTCCTTCATCTCCTTGTCCAACAGTAACCTTCATAACTCTCTCTTCAGTGGTCGAATTTAGACGATTTTGAGCTCATTGGAATGGTAACAAGACAAGCTTCTAAATGACACCAAAATTGGGTAATTTCGAGACCGTACGTTATTCGAAAGGCACATTGGAACTCTTCGATCGTCATTTTGCAATTTCGATTTTTAATCTTTCCAAATTGCGCGATCCAACCGAGACGCTCATAACTCCCTCGTTTGATGTCGGATCGGGTCGATTTTTTGTCATCTGAAAGGTAGTTTAGCGCACTTTAATTCCTGACTGCAACCGTCCTATTCCGAGACCATTTGGGCATCCGTAAGTGTGATCGTAGTCGTCGCTACTGCATTTCCCCTTCATCTCCTTGTCCAACAGTAACCCTCATAACTCTCTCTTTAGTGGTCGAATTTAGACTATTTTGAGCTCATTGGAATGATAAGTTGACAAGCCTCTAAATGAGACCAGAATTGAGTAATTTCGAGACTGTTCGATATCCTGTAAGCACGTTGGAACTCTTCGATCATCATTTTGTAATTTCGATTGTTAATCTTTGTAAAATGCTCGATCCAATGGAGGCACTCATAACTCCCTCATTTGATGTCGGAATGGGTCGATTTTTGGTCGTCTAAATGGTACTTTAGCGCAGTTTCATTCCAGACTGCAATCATCGTATTCCGAGACCATTTGGGCATCCGTAAGTGGGATCGCAGTCGTCGCTACTGAATTTTTCCTTCATCTACTTGTCCAACAGTAACCCTCATCACTCTCTCTTTAGTGGTCGATTTTTGACGATTTTGAGCTCATTGGAATGATAAGTTGACAAGCTTTTAAATGAGCCCAGAATTGGGTAATTTTGAGACCGTTCGATATCCAAAAATCACGTTTGAACTCTTCGATCGTCATTTTGTAATTTCGATTGTTAATCTTTCTAAAATGCTTGTTCCAATCGAGGTGCTCATAACTCCCTCATTTGATGTCGGAATGGGTCGATTTTTGGTTCTCTGAATGGTACTTTTGTGCACTTTCATTCTTGACTGCAAACATCGTATTCCAAGACCATTTGGGCTTCCGAAAGTGGGATCGCAGTCGTCGCTACTGAATTTCTCCTTCATCTCCTTGTCCAACAGTAACCTTCATAACTCTCTCTTCAGTGGTCGAATTTAGACGATTTTGAGCTCATTGGAATGGTAACAAGACAAGCTTCTAAATGACACCAAAATTGGGTAATTTCGAGACCGTACGTTATTCGAAAGGCACATTGGAACTCTTCGATCGTCATTTTGCAATTTCGATTTTTAATCTTTCCAAATTGCGCGATCCAACCGAGACGCTCATAACTCCCTCGTTTGATGTCGGATTGGGTCGATTTTTTGTCATCTGAAAGGTAGTTTAGCGCACTTTAATTCCTGACTGCAACCGTCCTATTCCGAGACCATTTGGGCATCCGTAAGTGGGATCGTAGTCGTCGCTACTGCATTTCCCCTTCATCTCCTTGTCCAACAGTAACCCTCATAACTCTCTCTTTAGTGGTCGAATTTAGACTATTTTGAGCTCATTGGAATGATAAGTTGACAAGCCTCTAAATGAGACCAGAATTGGGTAATTTCGAGACTGTTCGATATCCTGTAAGCACGTTGGAACTCTTCGATCATCATTTTGTAATTTCGATTGTTAATCTTTGTAAAATGCTCGATCCAATGGAGGCACTCATAACTCCCTCATTTGATGTCGGAATGGGTCGATTTTTGGTCGTCTAAATGGTACTTTAGCGCAGTTTCATTCCAGACTGCAATCATCGTATTCCGAGACCATTTGGGCATCCGAAAGTGGGATCGCAGTCGTCGCTACTGAATTTCTCCTTCATCTCCTTGTCCAACAGTAACCTTCATAACTCTCTCTTCAGTGGTCGAATTTAGACGATTTTGAGCTCATTGGAATGGTAACAGACAAGCTTCTAAATGAAACCAAAATTGGGTAATTTCGAGACCGTTCGATATTCGAAAGCACATTGGAACTCTTCGATCGTCATTTTGCAATTTCGATTGTTAATCTTTCCAAATGCGCGATCCAACGGAGACGCTCATAACTCCCTCGTTTGATGTCGGATGGGTCGATTTTTTGTCATCTGAAAGGTAGTTTAGCGCACTTTAATTCCTGACTGCAACTGTCCTATTCCGAGACCATTTGGGCATCCGTAAGTGGGATCGCAGTCGTCGCTACTGAATTTTCCTTCATCTCCTTGTCCAACAGTAACCCTCATCACTCTCTCTTTAGTGGTCGAATTTTTGACGATTTTGAGCTCATTGGAATGATAAGTTGACAAGCTTTTAAATGAGCCCAGAATTGGGTAATTTTGAGACCGTTCGATATCCAAAAATCACGTTTGAACTCTTCGATCGTCATTTTGTAATTTCGATTGTTAATCTTTCTAAAATGCTGTCCAATCGAGGTGCTCATAACTCCCTCATTTGATGTCGGAATGGGTCGATTTTTGGTTCTCTGAATGGTACTTTTGTGCACTTTCATTCTTGACTGCAAACATCGTATTCCAAGACCATTTGGGCTTCCGAAAGTGGGATCGCAGTCGTCGCTACTGAATTTCTCCTTCATCTCCTTGTCCAACAGTAACCTTCATAACTCTCTCTTCAGTGGTCGAATTTAGACGATTTTGAGCTCATTGGAATGGTAACAAGACAAGCTTCTAAATGACACCAAAATTGGGTAATTTCGAGACCGTACGTTATTCGAAAGGCACATTGGAACTCTTCGATCGTCATTTTGCAATTTCGATTTTTAATCTTTCCAAATTGCGCGATCCAACCGAGACGCTCATAACTCCCTCGTTTGATGTCGGATGGGTCGATTTTTTGTCATCTGAAAGGTAGTTTAGCGCACTTTAATTCCTGACTGCAACCGTCCTATTCCGAGACCATTTGGGCATCCGTAAGTGGGATCGTAGTCGTCGCTACTGCATTTCCCTTCATCTCCTTGTCCAACAGTAACCCTCATAACTCTCTCTTTAGTGGTCGAATTTAGACTATTTTGAGCTCATTGGAATGATAAGTTGACAAGCCTCTAAATGAGACCAGAATTGGGTAATTTCGAGACCGTTCGATATCCGTAAGCACGTTGGAACTCTTCGATCATCATTTTGTAATTTCGATTGTTAATCTTTGTAAAATGCTCGATCCAATGGAGGCACTCATAACTCCCTCATTTGATGTCGGAATGGGTCGATTTTTGGTCGTCTAAATGGTACTTTAGCGCACTTTCATTCCAGACTGCAATCATCGTATTCCGAGACCATTTGGGCATCCGTAAGTGGGATCGCAGTCGTCGCTACTGAATTTTTCCTTCATCTCCTTGTCCAACAGTAACCCTCATCACTCTCTCTTTAGTGGTCGATTTTTGACGATTTTGAGCTCATTGGAATGATAAGTTGACAAGCTTTTAAATGAGCCCAGAATTGGGTAATTTTGAGACCGTTCGATATCCAAAAATCACGTTTGAACTCTTCGATCGTCATTTTGTAATTTCGATTGTTAATCTTTCTAAAATGCTTGTTCCAATCGAGGTGCTCATAACTCCCTCATTTGATGTCGGAATGGGTCGATTTTTGGTTCTCTGAATGGTACTTTTGTGCACTTTCATTCTTGACTGCAAACATCGTATTCCAAGACCATTTGGGCTTCCGAAAGTGGGATCGCAGTCGTCGCTACTGAATTTCTCCTTCATCTCCTTGTCCAACAGTAACCTTCATAACTCTCTCTTCAGTGGTCGAATTTAGACGATTTTGAGCTCATTGGAATGGTAACAAGACAAGCTTCTAAATGACACCAAAATTGGGTAATTTCGAGACCGTACGTTATTCGAAAGGCACATTGGAACTCTTCGATCGTCATTTTGCAATTTCGATTTTTAATCTTTCCAAATTGCGCGATCCAACCGAGACGCTCATAACTCCCTCGTTTGATGTCGGATCGGGTCGATTTTTTGTCATCTGAAAGGTAGTTTAGCGCACTTTAATTCCTGACTGCAACCGTCCTATTCCGAGACCATTTGGGCATCCGTAAGTGGGATCGTAGTCGTCGCTACTGCATTTCCCCTTCATCTCCTTGTCCAACAGTAACCCTCATAACTCTCTCTTTAGTGGTCGAATTTAGACTATTTTGAGCTCATTGGAATGATAAGTTGACAAGCCTCTAAATGAGACCAGAATTGAGTAATTTCGAGACTGTTCGATATCCTGTAAGCACGTTGGAACTCTTCGATCATCATTTTGTAATTTCGATTGTTAATCTTTGTAAAATGCTCGATCCAATGGAGGCACTCATAACTCCCTCATTTGATGTCGGAATGGGTCGATTTTTGGTCGTCTAAATGGTACTTTAGCGCAGTTTCATTCCAGACTGCAATCATCGTATTCCGAGACCATTTGGGCATCCGTAAGTGGGATCGCAGTCGTCGCTACTGAATTTTTCCTTCATCTACTTGTCCAACAGTAACCCTCATCACTCTCTCTTTAGTGGTCGATTTTTGACGATTTTGAGCTCATTGGAATGATAAGTTGACAAGCTTTTAAATGAGCCCAGAATTGGGTAATTTTGAGACCGTTCGATATCCAAAAATCACGTTTGAAATCTTCGATCGTCATTTTGTAATTTCGATTGTTAATCTTTCTAAAATGCTTGTTCCAATCGAGGTGCTCATAACTCCCTCATTTGATGTCGGAATGGGTCGATTTTTGGTTCTCTGAATGGTACTTTTGTGCACTTTCATTCTTGACTGCAAACATCGTATTCCAAGACCATTTGGGCTTCCGAAAGTGGGATCGCAGTCGTCGCTACTGAATTTCTCCTTCATCTCCTTGTCCAACAGTAACCTTCATAACTCTCTCTTCAGTGGTCGAATTTAGACGATTTTGAGCTCATTGGAATGGTAACAAGACAAGCTTCTAAATGACACCAAAATTGGGTAATTTCGAGACCGTACGTTATTCGAAAGGCACATTGGAACTCTTCGATCGTCATTTTGCAATTTCGATTTTTAATCTTTCCAAATTGCGCGATCCAACCGAGACGCTCATAACTCCCTCGTTTGATGTCGGATTGGGTCGATTTTTTGTCATCTGAAAGGTAGTTTAGCGCACTTTAATTCCTGACTGCAACCGTCCTATTCCGAGACCATTTGGGCATCCGTAAGTGGGATCGTAGTCGTCGCTACTGCATTTCCCCTTCATCTCCTTGTCCAACAGTAACCCTCATAACTCTCTCTTTAGTGGTAGAATTTAGACTATTTTGAGCTCATTGGAATGATAAGTTGACAAGCCTCTAAATGAGACCAGAATTGAGTAATTTCGAGACTGTTCGATATCCTGTAAGCACGTTGGAACTCTTCGATCATCATTTTGTAATTTCGATTGTTAATCTTTGTAAAATGCTCGATCCAATGGAGGCACTCATAACTCCCTCATTTGATGTCGGAATGGGTCGATTTTTGGTCGTCTAAATGGTACTTTAGCGCAGTTTCATTCCAGACTGCAATCATCGTATTCCGAGACCATTTGGGCATCCGTAAGTGGGATCGCAGTCGTCGCTACTGAATTTTTCCTTCATCTACTTGTCCAACAGTAACCCTCATCACTCTCTCTTTAGTGGTCGATTTTTGACGATTTTGAGCTCATTGGAATGATAAGTTGACAAGCTTTTAAATGAGCCCAGAATTGGGTAATTTTGAGACCGTTCGATATCCAAAAATCACGTTTGAAATCTTCGATCGTCATTCTGTAATTTCGATTGTTAATCTTTCTAAAATGCTTGTTCCAATCGAGGTGCTCATAACTCCCTCATTTGATGTCGGAATGGGTCGATTTTTGGTTCTCTGAATGGTACTTTTGTGCACTTTCATTCTTGACTGCAAACATCGTATTCCAAGACCATTTGGGCTTCCGAAAGTGGGATCGCAGTCGTCGCTACTGAATTTCTCCTTCATCTCCTTGTCCAACAGTAACCTTCATAACTCTCTCTTCAGTGGTCGAATTTAGACGATTTTGAGCTCATTGGAATGGTAACAAGACAAGCTTCTAAATGACACCAAAATTGGGTAATTTCGAGACCGTACGTTATTCGAAAGGCACATTGGAACTCTTCGATCGTCATTTTGCAATTTCGATTTTTAATCTTTCCAAATTGCGCGATCCAACCGAGACGCTCATAACTCCCTCGTTTGATGTCGGATTGGGTCGATTTTTTGTCATCTGAAAGGTAGTTTAGCGCACTTTAATTCCTGACTGCAACCGTCCTATTCCGAGACCATTTGGGCATCCGTAAGTGTGATCGTAGTCGTCGCTACTGCATTTCCCCTTCATCTCCTTGTCCAACAGTAACCCTCATAACTCTCTCTTTAGTGGTAGAATTTAGACTATTTTGAGCTCATTGGAATGATAAGTTGACAAGCCTCTAAATGAGACCAGAATTGAGTAATTTCGAGACTGTTCGATATCCTGTAAGCACGTTGGAACTCTTCGATCATCATTTTGTAATTTCGATTGTTAATCTTTGTAAAATGCTCGATCCAATGGAGGCACTCATAACTCCCTCATTTGATGTCGGAATGGGTCGATTTTTGGTCGTCTAAATGGTACTTTAGCGCAGTTTCATTCCAGACTGCAATCATCGTATTCCGAGACCATTTGGGCATCCGTAAGTGGGATCGCAGTCGTCGCTACTGAATTTTTCCTTCATCTCTTGTCCAACAGTAACCCTCATCACTCTCTCTTTAGTGGTCGATTTTTGACGATTTTGAGCTCATTGGAATGATAAGTTGACAAGCTTTTAAATGAGCCCAGAATTGGGTAATTTTGAGACCGTTCAATATCAAAAAATCACGTTTGAAATCTTCGATCGTCATTTTGTAATTTCGATTGTTAATCTTTCTAAAATGCTTGTTCCAATCGAGGTGCTCATAACTCCCTCATTTGATGTCGGAATGGGTCCATTTTTGGTCATCTGAATGGTACTTTAGTGCACTTTCATTCCTGACTGCAATCATCGTATTCCGAGACCATTTGGGCATCCGAAAGTGGGATCGCAGTCGTAGCTACTGAATTTCTCCTTCATCTCCTTGTCCAACAGTAACCTTCATAACTCTCTCTTCAGTGGTCGAATTTAGACGATTTTGAGCTCATTGGAATGGTAACAGACAAGCTTCTAAATGAAAAAAATTGGGTAATTTCGAGACCGTTCGATATTCGAAAAGCACATTGGAACTCTGCGATCGTTATTTTGCAATTTCGATTGTTAATCTTTCCAAATCGCGCGATCCAACGGAGACGCTCATAACTCCCTCGTTTGATGTCAGATTATGTCGATTTTTTGTCATCTGAAAGGTAGTTTAGCGCACTTTAATTCCTGACTGCAACTGTCCTATTCCGAGACCATTTGGGCATCCGTAAGTGGGATCGCAGTCGTCGCTACTGAATTTTTCCTTCATCTCCTTGTCCAACAGTAACCCTCATCACTCTCTCTTTAGTGGTCGATTTTTGACGATTTTGAGCTCATTGGAATGATAAGTTGACAAGCTTTTAAATGAGCCCAGAATTGGGTAATTTTGAGACCGTTCGATATCCAAAAATCACGTTTGAACTCTTCGATCGTCATTTTGTAATTTCGATTGTTAATCTTTCTAAAATGCTTGTTCCAATCGAGGTGCTCATAACTCCCTCATTTGATGTCGGAATGGGTCGATTTTTGGTTCTCTGAATGGTACTTTTGTGCACTTTCATTCTTGACTGCAAACATCGTATTCCAAGACCATTTGGGCTTCCGAAAGTGGGATCGCAGTCGTCGCTACTGAATTTCTCCTTCATCTCCTTGTCCAACAGTAACCTTCATAACTCTCTCTTCAGTGGTCGAATTTAGACGATTTTGAGCTCATTGGAATGGTAACAAGACAAGCTTCTAAATGACACCAAAATTGGGTAATTTCGAGACCGTACGTTATTCGAAAGGCACATTGGAACTCTTCGATCGTCATTTTGCAATTTCGATTTTTAATCTTTCCAAATTGCGCGATCCAACCGAGACGCTCATAACTCCCTCGTTTGATGTCGGATTGGGTCGATTTTTTGTCATCTGAAAGGTAGTTTAGCGCACTTTAATTCCTGACTGCAACCGTCCTATTCCGAGACCATTTGGGCATCCGTAAGTGTGATCGTAGTCGTCGCTACTGCATTTCCCCTTCATCTCCTTGTCCAACAGTAACCCTCATAACTCTCTCTTTAGTGGTCGAATTTAGACTATTTTGAGCTCATTGGAATGATAAGTTGACAAGCCTCTAAATGAGACCAGAATTGAGTAATTTCGAGACTGTTCGATATCCTGTAAGCACGTTGGAACTCTTCGATCATCATTTTGTAATTTCGATTGTTAATCTTTGTAAAATGCTCGATCCAATGGAGGCACTCATAACTCCCTCATTTGATGTCGGAATGGGTCGATTTTTGGTCGTCTAAATGGTACTTTAGCGCAGTTTCATTCCAGACTGCAATCATCGTATTCCGAGACCATTTGGGCATCCGTAAGTGGGATCGCAGTCGTCGCTACTGAATTTTTCCTTCATCTCCTTGTCCAACAGTAACCCTCATCACTCTCTCTTTAGTGGTCGATTTTTGACGATTTTGAGCTCATTGGAATGATAAGTTGACAAGCTTTTAAATGAGCCCAGAATTGGGTAATTTTGAGACCGTTCGATATCCAAAAATCACGTTTGAAATCTTCGATCGTCATTCTGTAATTTCGATTGTTAATCTTTCTAAAATGCTTGTTCCAATCGAGGTGCTCATAACTCCCTCATTTGATGTCGGAATGGGTCGATTTTTGGTTCTCTGAATGGTACTTTTGTGCACTTTCATTCTTGACTGCAAACATCGTATTCCAAGACCATTTGGGCTTCCGAAAGTGGGATCGCAGTCGTCGCTACTGAATTTCTCCTTCATCTCCTTGTCCAACAGTAACCTTCATAACTCTCTCTTCAGTGGTCGAATTTAGACGATTTTGAGCTCATTGGAATGGTAACAAGACAAGCTTCTAAATGACACCAAAATTGGGTAATTTCGAGACCGTACGTTATTCGAAAGGCACATTGGAACTCTTCGATCGTCATTTTGCAATTTCGATTTTTAATCTTTCCAAATTGCGCGATCCAACCGAGACGCTCATAACTCCCTCGTTTGATGTCGGATTGGGTCGATTTTTTGTCATCTGAAAGGTAGTTTAGCGCACTTTAATTCCTGACTGCAACCGTCCTATTCCGAGACCATTTGGGCATCCGTAAGTGGGATCGTAGTCGTCGCTACTGCATTTCCCCTTCATCTCCTTGTCCAACAGTAACCCTCATAACTCTCTCTTTAGTGGTCGAATTTAGACTATTTTGAGCTCATTGGAATGATAAGTTGACAAGCCTCTAAATGAGACCAGAATTGAGTAATTTCGAGACTGTTCGATATCCTGTAAGCACGTTGGAACTCTTCGATCATCATTTTGTAATTTCGATTGTTAATCTTTGTAAAATGCTCGATCCAATGGAGGCACTCATAACTCCCTCATTTGATGTCGGAATGGGTCGATTTTTGGTCGTCTAAATGGTACTTTAGCGCAGTTTCATTCCAGACTGCAATCATCGTATTCCGAGACCATTTGGGCATCCGTAAGTGGGATCGCAGTCGTCGCTACTGAATTTTTCCTTCATCTCTTGTCCAACAGTAACCCTCATCACTCTCTCTTTAGTGGTCGATTTTTGACGATTTTGAGCTCATTGGAATGATAAGTTGACAAGCTTTTAAATGAGCCCAGAATTGGGTAATTTTGAGACCGTTCGATATCAAAAAATCACGTTTGAAATCTTCGTTCGTCATTTTGTAATTTCGATTGTTAATCTTTCTAAAATGCTTGTTCCAATCGAGGTGCTCATAACTCCCTCATTTGATGTCGGAATGGGTCGATTTTTGGTTCTCTGAATGGTACTTTTGTGCACTTTCATTCTTGACTGCAAACATCGTATTCCAAGACCATTTGGGCTTCCGAAAGTGGGATCGCAGTCGTCGCTACTGAATTTCTCCTTCATCTCCTTGTCCAACAGTAACCTTCATAACTCTCTCTTCAGTGGTCGAATTTAGACGATTTTGAGCTCATTGGAATGGTAACAAGACAAGCTTCTAAATGACACCAAAATTGGGTAATTTCGAGACCGTACGTTATTCGAAAGGCACATTGGAACTCTTCGATCGTCATTTTGCAATTTCGATTTTTAATCTTTCCAAATTGCGCGATCCAACCGAGACGCTCATAACTCCCTCGTTTGATGTCGGATCGGGTCGATTTTTTGTCATCTGAAAGGTAGTTTAGCGCACTTTAATTCCTGACTGCAACCGTCCTATTCCGAGACCATTTGGGCATCCGTAAGTGTGATCGTAGTCGTCGCTACTGCATTTCCCCTTCATCTCCTTGTCCAACAGTAACCCTCATAACTCTCTCTTTAGTGGTCGAATTTAGACTATTTTGAGCTCATTGGAATGATAAGTTGACAAGCCTCTAAATGAGACCAGAATTGAGTAATTTCGAGACTGTTCGATATCCTGTAAGCACGTTGGAACTCTTCGATCATCATTTTGTAATTTCGATTGTTAATCTTTGTAAAATGCTCGATCCAATGGAGGCACTCATAACTCCCTCATTTGATGTCGGAATGGGTCGATTTTTGGTCGTCTAAATGGTACTTTAGCGCAGTTTCATTCCAGACTGCAATCATCGTATTCCGAGACCATTTGGGCATCCGTAAGTGGGATCGCAGTCGTCGCTACTGAATTTTTCCTTCATCTACTTGTCCAACAGTAACCCTCATCACTCTCTCTTTAGTGGTCGATTTTTGACGATTTTGAGCTCATTGGAATGATAAGTTGACAAGCTTTTAAATGAGCCCAGAATTGGGTAATTTTGAGACCGTTCGATATCCAAAAATCACGTTTGAAATCTTCGATCGTCATTTTGTAATTTCGATTGTTAATCTTTCTAAAATGCTTGTTCCAATCGAGGTGCTCATAACTCCCTCATTTGATGTCGGAATGGGTCGATTTTTGGTTCTCTGAATGGTACTTTTGTGCACTTTCATTCTTGACTGCAAACATCGTATTCCAAGACCATTTGGGCTTCCGAAAGTGGGATCGCAGTCGTCGCTACTGAATTTCTCCTTCATCTCCTTGTCCAACAGTAACCTTCATAACTCTCTCTTCAGTGGTCGAATTTAGACGATTTTGAGCTCATTGGAATGGTAACAAGACAAGCTTCTAAATGACACCAAAATTGGGTAATTTCGAGACCGTACGTTATTCGAAAGGCACATTGGAACTCTTCGATCGTCATTTTGCAATTTCGATTTTTAATCTTTCCAAATTGCGCGATCCAACCGAGACGCTCATAACTCCCTCGTTTGATGTCGGATCGGGTCGATTTTTTGTCATCTGAAAGGTAGTTTAGCGCACTTTAATTCCTGACTGCAACCGTCCTATTCCGAGACCATTTGGGCATCCGTAAGTGTGATCGTAGTCGTCGCTACTGCATTTCCCCTTCATCTCCTTGTCCAACAGTAACCCTCATAACTCTCTCTTTAGTGGTAGAATTTAGACTATTTTGAGCTCATTGGAATGATAAGTTGACAAGCCTCTAAATGAGACCAGAATTGAGTAATTTCGAGACTGTTCGATATCCTGTAAGCACGTTGGAACTCTTCGATCATCATTTTGTAATTTCGATTGTTAATCTTTGTAAAATGCTCGATCCAATGGAGGCACTCATAACTCCCTCATTTGATGTCGGAATGGGTCGATTTTTGGTCGTCTAAATGGTACTTTAGCGCAGTTTCATTCCAGACTGCAATCATCGTATTCCGAGACCATTTGGGCATCCGTAAGTGGGATCGCAGTCGTCGCTACTGAATTTTTCCTTCATCTACTTGTCCAACAGTAACCCTCATCACTCTCTCTTTAGTGGTCGATTTTTGACGATTTTGAGCTCATTGGAATGATAAGTTGACAAGCTTTTAAATGAGCCCAGAATTGGGTAATTTTGAGACCGTTCGATATCAAAAATCACGTTTGAAATCTTCGATCGTCATTTTGTAATTTCGATTGTTAATCTTTCTAAAATGCTTGTTCCAATCGAGGTGCTCATAACTCCCTCATTTGATGTCGGAATGGGTCGATTTTTGGTCATCTGAATGGTACTTTTGTGCACTTTCATTCCTGACTGCAATCATCGTATTCCGAGACCATTTGGGCATCCGAAAGTGGGATCGCAGTCGTCGCTACTGAATTTCTCCTTCATCTCCTTGTCCAACAGTAACCTTCATAACTCTCTCTTCAGTGGTCGAATTTAGACGATTTTGAGCTCATTGGAATGGTAACAAGACAAGCTTCTAAATGACAAAAATTGGGTAATTTCGAGACCGTTCGATATTCGAAAGCACATTGGAACTCTTCGATCGTCATTTTGCAATTTCGATTGTTAATCTTTCCAAATCGCGCGATCCAACGGAGACGCTCATAACTCCCTCGTTTGATGTCAGATTATGTCGATTTTTTGTCATCTGAAAGGTAGTTTAGCGCACTTTAATTCCTGACTGCAACTGTCCTATTCCGAGACCATTTGGGCATCCGTAAGTGGGATCGCAGTCGTCGCTACTGAATTTTTCCTTCATCTCCTTGTCCAACAGTAACCCTCATCACTCTCTCTTTAGTGGTCGATTTTTGACGATTTTGAGCTCATTGGAATGATAAGTTGACAAGCTTTTAAATGAGCCCAGAATTGGGTAATTTTGAGACCGTTCGATATCCAAAAATCACGTTTGAACTCTTCGATCGTCATTTTGTAATTTCGATTGTTAATCTTTCTAAAATGCTTGTTCCAATCGAGGTGCTCATAACTCCCTCATTTGATGTCGGAATGGGTCGATTTTTGGTTCTCTGAATGGTACTTTTGTGCACTTTCATTCTTGACTGCAAACATCGTATTCCAAGACCATTTGGGCTTCCGAAAGTGGGATCGCAGTCGTCGCTACTGAATTTCTCCTTCATCTCCTTGTCCAACAGTAACCTTCATAACTCTCTCTTCAGTGGTCGAATTTAGACGATTTTGAGCTCATTGGAATGGTAACAAGACAAGCTTCTAAATGACACCAAAATTGGGTAATTTCGAGACCGTACGTTATTCGAAAGGCACATTGGAACTCTTCGATCGTCATTTTGCAATTTCGATTTTTAATCTTTCCAAATTGCGCGATCCAACCGAGACGCTCATAACTCCCTCGTTTGATGTCGGATTGGGTCGATTTTTTGTCATCTGAAAGGTAGTTTAGCGCACTTTAATTCCTGACTGCAACCGTCCTATTCCGAGACCATTTGGGCATCCGTAAGTGTGATCGTAGTCGTCGCTACTGCATTTCCCCTTCATCTCCTTGTCCAACAGTAACCCTCATAACTCTCTCTTTAGTGGTAGAATTTAGACTATTTTGAGCTCATTGGAATGATAAGTTGACAAGCCTCTAAATGAGACCAGAATTGAGTAATTTCGAGACTGTTCGATATCCTGTAAGCACGTTGGAACTCTTCGATCATCATTTTGTAATTTCGATTGTTAATCTTTGTAAAATGCTCGATCCAATGGAGGCACTCATAACTCCCTCATTTGATGTCGGAATGGGTCGATTTTTGGTCGTCTAAATGGTACTTTAGCGCAGTTTCATTCCAGACTGCAATCATCGTATTCCGAGACCATTTGGGCATCCGTAAGTGGGATCGCAGTCGTCGCTACTGAATTTTTCCTTCATCTACTTGTCCAACAGTAACCCTCATCACTCTCTCTTTAGTGGTCGATTTTTGACGATTTTGAGCTCATTGGAATGATAAGTTGACAAGCTTTTAAATGAGCCCAGAATTGGGTAATTTTGAGACCGTTCGATATCCAAAAATCACGTTTGAAATCTTCGATCGTCATTTTGTAATTTCGATTGTTAATCTTTCTAAAATGCTTGTTCCAATCGAGGTGCTCATAACTCCCTCATTTGATGTCGGAATGGGTCGATTTTTGGTCTCTGAATGGTACTTTATGCACTTTCATTCCTGACTGCAATCATCGTATTCCGAGACCATTTGGGCATCCGAAAGTGGGATCGCAGTCGTCGCTACTGAATTTCTCCTTCATCTCCTTGTCCAACAGTAACCTTCATAACTCTCTCTTCAGTGGTCGAATTTAGACGATTTTGAGCTCATTGGAATGGTAACAAGACAAGCTTCTAAATGACAAAAAAATTGGGTAATTTCGAGACCGTTCGATATTCGAAAAGCACATTGGAACTCTTCGATCGTCATTTTGCAATTTCGATTGTTAATCTTTCCAAATCGCGCGATCCAACGGAGACGCTCATAACTCCCTCGTTTGATGTCAGATTGGGTCGATTTTTTGTCATCTGAAAGGTAGTTTAGCGCACTTTAATTCCTGACTGCAACTGTCATATTCCGAGACCATTTGGGCATCCGTAAGTGGGATCGCAGTCGTCGCTACTGAATTTTTCCTTCATCTCCTTGTCCAACAGTAACCCTCATCACTCTCTCTTTAGTGGTCGATTTTTGACGATTTTGAGCTCATTGGAATGATAAGTTGACAAGCTTTTAAATGAGCCCAGAATTGGGTAATTTTGAGACCGTTCGATATCCAAAAATCACGTTTGAACTCTTCGATCGTCATTTTGTAATTTCGATTGTTAATCTTTCTAAAATGCTTGTTCCAATCGAGGTGCTCATAACTCCCTCATTTGATGTCGGAATGGGTCGATTTTTGGTTCTCTGAATGGTACTTTTGTGCACTTTCATTCTTGACTGCAAACATCGTATTCCAAGACCATTTGGGCTTCCGAAAGTGGGATCGCAGTCGTCGCTACTGAATTTCTCCTTCATCTCCTTGTCCAACAGTAACCTTCATAACTCTCTCTTCAGTGGTCGAATTTAGACGATTTTGAGCTCATTGGAATGGTAACAAGACAAGCTTCTAAATGACACCAAAATTGGGTAATTTCGAGACCGTACGTTATTCGAAAGGCACATTGGAACTCTTCGATCGTCATTTTGCAATTTCGATTTTTAATCTTTCCAAATTGCGCGATCCAACCGAGACGCTCATAACTCCCTCGTTTGATGTCGGATTGGGTCGATTTTTTGTCATCTGAAAGGTAGTTTAGCGCACTTTAATTCCTGACTGCAACCGTCCTATTCCGAGACCATTTGGGCATCCGTAAGTGTGATCGTAGTCGTCGCTACTGCATTTCCCCTTCATCTCCTTGTCCAACAGTAACCCTCATAACTCTCTCTTTAGTGGTAGAATTTAGACTATTTTGAGCTCATTGGAATGATAAGTTGACAAGCCTCTAAATGAGACCAGAATTGAGTAATTTCGAGACTGTTCGATATCCTGTAAGCACGTTGGAACTCTTCGATCATCATTTTGTAATTTCGATTGTTAATCTTTGTAAAATGCTCGATCCAATGGAGGCACTCATAACTCCCTCATTTGATGTCGGAATGGGTCGATTTTTGGTCGTCTAAATGGTACTTTAGCGCAGTTTCATTCCAGACTGCAATCATCGTATTCCGAGACCATTTGGGCATCCGTAAGTGGGATCGCAGTCGTCGCTACTGAATTTTTCCTTCATCTCCTTGTCCAACAGTAACCCTCATCACTCTCTCTTTAGTGGTCGATTTTTGACGATTTTGAGCTCATTGGAATGATAAGTTGACAAGCTTTTAAATGAGCCCAGAATTGGGTAATTTTGAGACCGTTCGATATCCAAAAATCACGTTTGAACTCTTCGATCGTCATTTTGTAATTTCGATTGTTAATCTTTCTAAAATGCTTGTTCCAATCGAGGTGCTCATAACTCCCTCATTTGATGTCGGAATGGGTCGATTTTTGGTTCTCTGAATGGTACTTTTGTGCACTTTCATTCTTGACTGCAAAATCGTATTCCAAGACCATTTGGGCTTCCGAAAGTGGGATCGCAGTCGTCGCTACTGAATTTCTCCTTCATCTCCTTGTCCAACAGTAACCTTCATAACTCTCTCTTCAGTGGTCGAATTTAGACGATTTTGAGCTCATTGGAATGGTAACAAGACAAGCTTCTAAATGACACCAAAATTGGGTAATTTCGAGACCGTACGTTATTCGAAAGGCACATTGGAACTCTTCGATCGTCATTTTGCAATTTCGATTTTAATCTTTCCAAATCGCGCGATCCAACCGAGACGCTCATAACTCCCTCGTTTGATGTCAGATTGGGTCGATTTTTTGTCATCTGAAAGGTAGTTTAGCGCACTTTAATTCCTGACTGCAACCGTCCTATTCCGAGACCATTTGGGCATCCGTAAGTGGGATCGTAGTCGTCGCTACTGCATTTCCCCTTCATCTCCTTGTCCAACAGTAACCCTCATAACTCTCTCTTTAGTGGTCGAATTTAGACTATTTTGAGCTCATTGGAATGATAAGTTGACAAGCCTCTAAATGAGACCAGAATTGAGTAATTTCGAGACTGTTCGATATCCTGTAAGCACGTTGGAACTCTTCGATCATCATTTTGTAATTTCGATTGTTAATCTTTGTAAAATGCTCGATCCAATGGAGGCACTCATAACTCCCTCATTTGATGTCGGAATGGGTCGATTTTTGGTCGTCTAAATGGTACTTTAGCGCACTTTCATTCCAGACTGCAATCATCGTATTCCGAGACCATTTGGGCATCCGTAAGTGGGATCGCAGTCGTCGCTACTGAATTTCTCCTTCATCTCCTTGTCCAACAGTAACCTTCATAACTCTCTCTTCAGTGGTCGAATTTAGACGATTTTGAGCTCATTGGAATGTAACAAGACAAGCTTCTAAATGACACCAAAATTGGGTAATTTCGAGACCGTTCGATATTCGAAAGCACATTGGAACTCTTCGATCGTCATTTTGCAATTTCGATTGTTAATCTTTCCAAATGCGCGATCCAACGAGACGCTCATAACTCCCTCGTTTGATGTCGGATTGGGTCGATTTTTTGTCATCTGAAAGGTAGTTTAGCGCACTTTAATTCCTGACTGCAACCGTCCTATTCCGAGACCATTTGGGCATCCGTAAGTGGGATCGCAGTCGTCGCTACTGAATTTTTCCTTCATCTCCTTGTCCAACAGTAACCCTCATAACTCTCTCTTTAGTGGTCGAATTTAGACGATTTTGAGCTCATTGGAATGATAAGTTGACAAGCTTTTAAATGAGCCCAGAATTGGGTAATTTCGAGACCGTTCGATATCCAAAAATCACGTTTGAACTCTTCGATCGTCATTTTGTAATTTCGATTGTTAATCTTTCTAAAATGCTCGATCCAATGAGGTGCTCATAACTCCCTCATTTGATGTCGGAATGGGTCGATTTTTGGTTCTCTGAATGGTACTTTTGTGCACTTTCATTCTTGACTGCAAATCGTATTCCAAGACCATTTGGGCATCCGAAAGTGGGATCGCAGTCGTCGCTACTGAATTTCTCCTTCATCTCCTTGTCCAACAGTAACCTTCATAACTCTCTCTTCAGTGGTCGATTTTAGACGATTTTGAGCTCATTGGAATGGTAACAAGACAAGCTTCTAAATGACACCAAATTGGGTAATTTCGAGACCGTTCGTTATTCGAAAGGCACATTGGAACTCTTCGATCGTCATTTTGCAATTTCGATTTTTAATCTTTCCAAATGCGCGATCCAACCGAGACGCTCATAACTCCCTCGTTTGATGTCGGATTGGGTCGATTTTTTGTCATCTGAAAGGTAGTTTAGCGCACTTTAATTCCTGACTGCAACCGTCCTATTCCGAGACCATTTGGGCATCCGTAAGTGGGATCGCAGTCGTCGCTACTGAATTTCCCCTTCATCTCCTTGTCCAACAGTAACCTTCATAACTCTCTCTTCAGTGGTCGAATTTAGACGATTTTGAGCTCATTGGAATGTAACAAGACAAGCTTCTAAATGAACCAAAATTGGGTAATTTCGAGACCGTTCGATATTCGAAAGCACATTGGAACTCTTCGATCGTCATTTTGCAATTTCGATTGTTAATCTTTCCAAATCGCGCGATCCAACGGAGACGCTCATAACTCCCTCGTTTGATGTCGGATTGGGTCGATTTTTTGTCATCTGAAAGGTAGTTTAGCGCACTTTAATTCCTGACTGCAACTGTCCTATTCCGAGACCATTTGGGCATCCGTAAGTGGGATCGCAGTCGTCGCTACTGAATTTTTCCTTCATCTCCTTGTCCAACAGTAACCCTCATCACTCTCTCTTTAGTGGTCGATTTTTGACGATTTTGTGCTCATTGGAATGATAAGTTGACAAGCTTTTAAATGAGCCCAGAATTGGGTAATTTTGAGACCGTTCGATATCCAAAAATCACGTTTGAAATCTTCGATCGTCATTCTGTAATTTCGATTGTTAATCTTTCTAAAATGCTTGTTCCAATCGAGGTGCTCATAACTCCCTCATTTGATGTCGGAATGGGTCGATTTTTGGTTCTCTGAATGGTACTTTTGTGCACTTTCATTCTTGACTGCAAACATCGTATTCCAAGACCATTTGGGCTTCCGAAAGTGGGATCGCAGTCGTCGCTTCTGAATTTCTCCTTCATCTCCTTGTCCAACAGTAACCTTCATAACTCTCTCTTCAGTGGTCGAATTTAGACGATTTTGAGCTCATTGGAATGGTAACAAGACAAGCTTCTAAATGACACCAAAATTGGGTAATTTCGAGACCGTACGTTATTCGAAAGGCACATTGGAACTCTTCGATCGTCATTTTGCAATTTCGATTTTTAATCTTTCCAAATTGCGCGATCCAACCGAGACGCTCATAACTCCCTCGTTTGATGTCGGATCGGGTCGATTTTTTGTCATCTGAAAGGTAGTTTAGCGCACTTTAATTCCTGACTGCAACCGTCCTATTCCGAGACCATTTGGGCATCCGTAAGTGTGATCGTAGTCGTCGCTACTGCATTTCCCCTTCATCTCCTTGTCCAACAGTAACCCTCATAACTCTCTCTTTAGTGGTCGAATTTAGACTATTTTGAGCTCATTGGAATGATAAGTTGACAAGCCTCTAAATGAGACCAGAATTGAGTAATTTCGAGACTGTTCGATATCCTGTAAGCACGTTGGAACTCTTCGATCATCATTTTGTAATTTCGATTGTTAATCTTTGTAAAATGCTCGATCCAATGGAGGCACTCATAACTCCCTCATTTGATGTCGGAATGGGTCGATTTTTGGTCGTCTAAATGGTACTTTAGCGCAGTTTCATTCCAGACTGCAATCATCGTATTCCGAGACCATTTGGGCATCCGTAAGTGGGATCGCAGTCGTCGCTACTGAATTTTTCCTTCATCTACTTGTCCAACAGTAACCCTCATCACTCTCTCTTTAGTGGTCGATTTTTGACGATTTTGAGCTCATTGGAATGATAAGTTGACAAGCTTTTAAATGAGCCCAGAATTGGGTAATTTTGAGACCGTTCGATATCCAAAAATCACGTTTGAAATCTTCGATCGTCATTTTGTAATTTCGATTGTTAATCTTTCTAAAATGCTTGTTCCAATCGAGGTGCTCATAACTCCCTCATTTGATGTCGGAATGGGTCGATTTTTGGTTCTCTGAATGGTACTTTTGTGCACTTTCATTCTTGACTGCAAACATCGTATTCCAAGACCATTTGGGCTTCCGAAAGTGGGATCGCAGTCGTCGCTACTGAATTTCTCCTTCATCTCCTTGTCCAACAGTAACCTTCATAACTCTCTCTTCAGTGGTCGAATTTAGACGATTTTGAGCTCATTGGAATGGTAACAAGACAAGCTTCTAAATGACACCAAAATTGGGTAATTTCGAGACCGTACGTTATTCGAAAGGCACATTGGAACTCTTCGATCGTCATTTTGCAATTTCGATTTTTAATCTTTCCAAATTGCGCGATCCAACCGAGACGCTCATAACTCCCTCGTTTGATGTCGGATTGGGTCGATTTTTTGTCATCTGAAAGGTAGTTTAGCGCACTTTAATTCCTGACTGCAACCGTCCTATTCCGAGACCATTTGGGCATCCGTAAGTGTGATCGTAGTCGTCGCTACTGCATTTCCCCTTCATCTCCTTGTCCAACAGTAACCCTCATAACTCTCTCTTTAGTGGTCGAATTTAGACTATTTTGAGCTCATTGGAATGATAAGTTGACAAGCCTCTAAATGAGACCAGAATTGAGTAATTTCGAGACTGTTCGATATCCTGTAAGCACGTTGGAACTCTTCGATCATCATTTTGTAATTTCGATTGTTAATCTTTGTAAAATGCTCGATCCAATGGAGGCACTCATAACTCCCTCATTTGATGTCGGAATGGGTCGATTTTTGGTCGTCTAAATGGTACTTTAGCGCAGTTTCATTCCAGACTGCAATCATCGTATTCCGAGACCATTTGGGCATCCGTAAGTGGGATCGCAGTCGTCGCTACTGAATTTTCCTTCATCTCCTTGTCCAACAGTAACCCTCATCACTCTCTCTTTAGTGGTCGATTTTTGACGATTTTGAGCTCATTGGAATGATAAGTTGACAAGCTTTTAAATGAGCCCAGAATTGGGTAATTTTGAGACCGTTCGATATCCAAAAATCACGTTTGAAATCTTCGATCGTCATTTTGTAATTTCGATTGTTAATCTTTCTAAAATGCTTGTTCCAATCGAGGTGCTCATAACTCCCTCATTTGATGTCGGAATGGGTCGATTTTTGGTCATCTGAATGGTACTTTTGTGCACTTTCATTCCTGACTGCAATCATCGTATTCCGAGACCATTTGGGCATCCGAAAGTGGGATCGCAGTCGTCGCTACTGAATTTCTCCTTCATCTCCTTGTCCAACAGTAACCTTCATAACTCTCTCTTCAGTGGTCGAATTTAGACGATTTTGAGCTCATTGGAATGTAACTAAGACAAGCTTCTAAATGAAACCAAAATTGGGTAATTTCGAGACCGTTCGATATTCGAAAAGCACATTGGAACTCTTCGATCGTCATTTTGCAATTTCGATTGTTAATCTTTCCAAATCGCGCGATCCAACGGAGACGCTCATAACTCCCTCGTTTGATGTCGGATTGTCGATTTTTTGTCATCTGAAAGGTAGTTTAGCGCACTTTAATTCCTGACTGCAACTGTCCTATTCCGAGACCATTTGGGCATCCGTAAGTGGGATCGCAGTCGTCGCTACTGAATTTTTCCTTCATCTCCTTGTCCAACAGTAACCCTCATCACTCTCTCTTTAGTGGTCGATTTTTGACGATTTTGAGCTCATTGGAATGATAAGTTGACAAGCTTTTAAATGAGCCCAGAATTGGGTAATTTTGAGACCGTTCGATATCCAAAAATCACGTTTGAACTCTTCGATCGTCATTTTGTAATTTCGATTGTTAATCTTTCTAAAATGCTTGTTCCAATCGAGGTGCTCATAACTCCCTCATTTGATGTCGGAATGGGTCGATTTTTGGTTCTCTGAATGGTACTTTTGTGCACTTTCATTCTTGACTGCAAACATCGTATTCCAAGACCATTTGGGCTTCCGAAAGTGGGATCGCAGTCGTCGCTACTGAATTTCTCCTTCATCTCCTTGTCCAACAGTAACCTTCATAACTCTCTCTTCAGTGGTCGAATTTAGACGATTTTGAGCTCATTGGAATGGTAACAAGACAAGCTTCTAAATGACACCAAAATTGGGTAATTTCGAGACCGTACGTTATTCGAAAGGCACATTGGAACTCTTCGATCGTCATTTTGCAATTTCGATTTTTAATCTTTCCAAATTGCGCGATCCAACCGAGACGCTCATAACTCCCTCGTTTGATGTCGGATGGGTCGATTTTTGTCATCTGAAAGGTAGTTTAGCGCACTTTAATTCCTGACTGCAACCGTCCTATTCCGAGACCATTTGGGCATCCGTAAGTGGGATCGTAGTCGTCGCTACTGAATTTCCCCTTCATCTCCTTGTCCAACAGTAACCTTCATAACTCTCTCTTCAGTGGTCGAATTTAGACGATTTTGAGCTCATTGGAATGTAACTAGACAAGCTTCTAAATGAGACCAAAATTGGGTAATTTCGAGACCGTTCGATATTCGAAAAGCACATTGGAACTCTTCGATCGTTATTTTGCAATTTCGATTGTTAATCTTTCCAAATGCGCGATCCAACGGAGACGCTCATAACTCCCTCGTTTGATGTCGGATTGGGTCGATTTTTTGTCATCTGAAAGGTAGTTTAGCGCACTTTAATTCCTGACTGCAACTGTCGTATTCCGAGACCATTTGGGCATCCGTAAGTGGGATCGCAGTCGTCGCTACTGAATTTTTCCTTCATCTCCTTGTCCAACAGTAACCCTCATCACTCTCTCTTTAGTGGTCGATTTTTGACGATTTTGAGCTCATTGGAATGATAAGTTGACAAGCTTTTAAATGAGCCCAGAATTGGGTAATTTTGAGACCGTTCGATATCCAAAATCACGTTTGAACTCTTCGATCGTCATTTTGTAATTTCGATTGTTAATCTTTCTAAAATGCTTGTTCCAATCGAGGTGCTCATAACTCCCTCATTTGATGTCGGAATGGGTCGATTTTTGGTTCTCTGAATGGTACTTTTGTGCACTTTCATTCTTGACTGCAAACATCGTATTCCAAGACCATTTGGGCTTCCGAAAGTGGGATCGCAGTCGTCGCTACTGAATTTCTCCTTCATCTCCTTGTCCAACAGTAACCTTCATAACTCTCTCTTCAGTGGTCGAATTTAGACGATTTTGAGCTCATTGGAATGGTAACAAGACAAGCTTCTAAATGACACCAAAATTGGGTAATTTCGAGACCGTACGTTATTCGAAAGGCACATTGGAACTCTTCGATCGTCATTTTGCAATTTCGATTTTTAATCTTTCCAAATTGCGCGATCCAACCGAGACGCTCATAACTCCCTCGTTTGATGTCGGATGGGTCGATTTTTTGTCATCTGAAAGGTAGTTTAGCGCACTTTAATTCCTGACTGCAACCGTCCTATTCCGAGACCATTTGGGCATCCGTAAGTGGATCGTAGTCGTCGCTACTGCATTTCCCCTTCATCTCCTTGTCCAACAGTAACCCTCATAACTCTCTCTTTAGTGGTCGAATTTAGACTATTTTGAGCTCATTGGAATGATAAGTTGACAAGCCTCTAAATGAGACCAGAATTGAGTAATTTCGAGACTGTTCGATATCCTGTAAGCACGTTGGAACTCTTCGATCATCATTTTGTAATTTCGATTGTTAATCTTTGTAAAATGCTCGATCCAATGGAGGCACTCATAACTCCCTCATTTGATGTCGGAATGGGTCGATTTTTGGTCGTCTAAATGGTACTTTAGCGCAGTTTCATTCCAGACTGCAATCATCGTATTCCGAGACCATTTGGGCATCCGTAAGTGGGATCGCAGTCGTCGCTACTGAATTTTTCCTTCATCTCCTTGTCCAACAGTAACCCTCATCACTCTCTCTTTAGTGGTCGATTTTTGACGATTTTGAGCTCATTGGAATGATAAGTTGACAAGCTTTTAAATGAGCCCAGAATTGGGTAATTTTGAGACCGTTCGATATCCAAAAATCACGTTTGAACTCTTCGATCGTCATTTTGTAATTTCGATTGTTAATCTTTCTAAAATGCTTGTTCCAATCGAGGTGCTCATAACTCCCTCATTTGATGTCGGAATGGGTCGATTTTTGGTTCTCTGAATGGTACTTTTGTGCACTTTCATTCTTGACTGCAAAATCGTATTCCAAGACCATTTGGGCTTCCGAAAGTGGGATCGCAGTCGTCGCTACTGAATTTCTCCTTCATCTCCTTGTCCAACAGTAACCTTCATAACTCTCTCTTCAGTGGTCGAATTTAGACGATTTTGAGCTCATTGGAATGGTAACAAGACAAGCTTCTAAATGACACCAAAATTGGGTAATTTCGAGACCGTACGTTATTCGAAAGGCACATTGGAACTCTTCGATCGTCATTTTGCAATTTCGATTTTTAATCTTTCCAAATGCGCGATCCAACCGAGACGCTCATAACTCCCTCGTTTGATGTCGGATTGGGTCGATTTTTTGTCATCTGAAAGGTAGTTTAGCGCACTTTAATTCCTGACTGCAACCGTCCTATTCCGAGACCATTTGGGCATCCGTAAGTGTGATCGTAGTCGTCGCTACTGCATTTCCCCTTCATCTCCTTGTCCAACAGTAACCCTCATAACTCTCTCTTTAGTGGTCGAATTTAGACTATTTTGAGCTCATTGGAATGATAAGTTGACAAGCCTCTAAATGAGACCAGAATTGAGTAATTTCGAGACTGTTCGATATCCTGTAAGCACGTTGGAACTCTTCGATCATCATTTTGTAATTTCGATTGTTAATCTTTGTAAAATGCTCGATCCAATGGAGGCACTCATAACTCCCTCATTTGATGTCGGAATGGGTCGATTTTTGGTCGTCTAAATGGTACTTTAGCGCAGTTTCATTCCAGACTGCAATCATCGTATTCCGAGACCATTTGGGCATCCGTAAGTGGGATCGCAGTCGTCGCTACTGAATTTTTCCTTCATCTACTTGTCCAACAGTAACCCTCATCACTCTCTCTTTAGTGGTCGATTTTTGACGATTTTGAGCTCATTGGAATGATAAGTTGACAAGCTTTTAAATGAGCCCAGAATTGGGTAATTTTGAGACCGTTCGATATCCAAAAATCACGTTTGAAATCTTCGATCGTCATTCTGTAATTTCGATTGTTAATCTTTCTAAAATGCTTGTTCCAATCGAGGTGCTCATAACTCCCTCATTTGATGTCGGAATGGGTCGATTTTTGGTTCTCTGAATGGTACTTTTGTGCACTTTCATTCTTGACTGCAAACATCGTATTCCAAGACCATTTGGGCTTCCGAAAGTGGGATCGCAGTCGTCGCTACTGAATTTCTCCTTCATCTCCTTGTCCAACAGTAACCTTCATAACTCTCTCTTCAGTGGTCGAATTTAGACGATTTTGAGCTCATTGGAATGGTAACAAGACAAGCTTCTAAATGACACCAAAATTGGGTAATTTCGAGACCGTACGTTATTCGAAAGGCACATTGGAACTCTTCGATCGTCATTTTGCAATTTCGATTTTTAATCTTTCCAAATTGCGCGATCCAACCGAGACGCTCATAACTCCCTCGTTTGATGTCGGATCGGGTCGATTTTTTGTCATCTGAAAGGTAGTTTAGCGCACTTTAATTCCTGACTGCAACCGTCCTATTCCGAGACCATTTGGGCATCCGTAAGTGTGATCGTAGTCGTCGCTACTGCATTTCCCCTTCATCTCCTTGTCCAACAGTAACCCTCATAACTCTCTCTTTAGTGGTAGAATTTAGACTATTTTGAGCTCATTGGAATGATAAGTTGACAAGCCTCTAAATGAGACCAGAATTGAGTAATTTCGAGACTGTTCGATATCCTGTAAGCACGTTGGAACTCTTCGATCATCATTTTGTAATTTCGATTGTTAATCTTTGTAAAATGCTCGATCCAATGGAGGCACTCATAACTCCCTCATTTGATGTCGGAATGGGTCGATTTTTGGTCGTCTAAATGGTACTTTAGCGCAGTTTCATTCCAGACTGCAATCATCGTATTCCGAGACCATTTGGGCATCCGTAAGTGGGATCGCAGTCGTCGCTACTGAATTTTTCCTTCATCTACTTGTCCAACAGTAACCCTCATCACTCTCTCTTTAGTGGTCGATTTTTGACGATTTTGAGCTCATTGGAATGATAAGTTGACAAGCTTTTAAATGAGCCCAGAATTGGGTAATTTTGAGACCGTTCGATATCAAAAAATCACGTTTGAAATCTTCGATCGTCATTTTGTAATTTCGATTGTTAATCTTTCTAAAATGCTTGTTCCAATCGAGGTGCTCATAACTCCCTCATTTGATGTCGGAATGGGTCCATTTTTGGTCATCTGAATGGTACTTTTGTGCACTTTCATTCCTGACTGCAATCATCGTATTCCGAGACCATTTGGGCATCCGAAAGTGGGATCGCAGTCGTCGCTACTCTGAATTTCTCCTTCATCTCCTTGTCCAACAGTAACCTTCATAACTCTCTCTTCAGTGGTCGAATTTAGACGATTTTGAGCTCATTGGAATGGTAACTAGACAAGCTTCTAAATGAAAAAAAAATTGGGTAATTTCGAGACCGTTCGATATTCGAAAAGCACATTGGAACTCTGCGATCGTTATTTTGCAATTTCGATTGTTAATCTTTCCAAATCGCGCGATCCAACGGAGACGCTCATAACTCCCTCGTTTGATGTCAGATTATGTCGATTTTTTGTCATCTGAAAGGTAGTTTAGCGCACTTTAATTCCTGACTGCAACTGTCCTATTCCGAGACCATTTGGGCATCCGTAAGTGGGATCGCAGTCGTCGCTACTGAATTTTTCCTTCATCTCCTTGTCCAACAGTAACCCTCATCACTCTCTCTTTAGTGGTCGATTTTTGACGATTTTGAGCTCATTGGAATGATAAGTTGACAAGCTTTTAAATGAGCCCAGAATTGGGTAATTTTGAGACCGTTCGATATCCAAAAATCACGTTTGAACTCTTCGATCGTCATTTTGTAATTTCGATTGTTAATCTTTCTAAAATGCTTGTTCCAATCGAGGTGCTCATAACTCCCTCATTTGATGTCGGAATGGGTCGATTTTTGGTTCTCTGAATGGTACTTTTGTGCACTTTCATTCTTGACTGCAAACATCGTATTCCAAGACCATTTGGGCTTCCGAAAGTGGGATCGCAGTCGTCGCTACTGAATTTCTCCTTCATCTCCTTGTCCAACAGTAACCTTCATAACTCTCTCTTCAGTGGTCGAATTTAGACGATTTTGAGCTCATTGGAATGGTAACAAGACAAGCTTCTAAATGACACCAAAATTGGGTAATTTCGAGACCGTACGTTATTCGAAAGGCACATTGGAACTCTTCGATCGTCATTTTGCAATTTCGATTTTTAATCTTTCCAAATTGCGCGATCCAACCGAGACGCTCATAACTCCCTCGTTTGATGTCGGATCGGGTCGATTTTTTGTCATCTGAAAGGTAGTTTAGCGCACTTTAATTCCTGACTGCAACCGTCCTATTCCGAGACCATTTGGGCATCCGTAAGTGTGATCGTAGTCGTCGCTACTGCATTTCCCTTCATCTCCTTGTCCAACAGTAACCCTCATAACTCTCTCTTTAGTGGTAGAATTTAGACTATTTTGAGCTCATTGGAATGATAAGTTGACAAGCCTCTAAATGAGACCAGAATTGAGTAATTTCGAGACTGTTCGATATCCTGTAAGCACGTTGGAACTCTTCGATCATCATTTTGTAATTTCGATTGTTAATCTTTGTAAAATGCTCGATCCAATGGAGGCACTCATAACTCCCTCATTTGATGTCGGAATGGGTCGATTTTTGGTCGTCTAAATGGTACTTTAGCGCAGTTTCATTCCAGACTGCAATCATCGTATTCCGAGACCATTTGGGCATCCGTAAGTGGGATCGCAGTCGTCGCTACTGAATTTTTCCTTCATCTCCTTGTCCAACAGTAACCCTCATCACTCTCTCTTTAGTGGTCGATTTTTGACGATTTTGAGCTCATTGGAATGATAAGTTGACAAGCTTTTAAATGAGCCCAGAATTGGGTAATTTTGAGACCGTTCGATATCCAAAATCACGTTTGAACTCTTCGATCGTCATTTTGTAATTTCGATTGTTAATCTTTCTAAAATGCTTGTTCCAATCGAGGTGCTCATAACTCCCTCATTTGATGTCGGAATGGGTCGATTTTTGGTTCTCTGAATGGTACTTTTGTGCACTTTCATTCTTGACTGCAAACATCGTATTCCAAGACCATTTGGGCTTCCGAAAGTGGGATCGCAGTCGTCGCTACTGAATTTCTCCTTCATCTCCTTGTCCAACAGTAACCTTCATAACTCTCTCTTCAGTGGTCGAATTTAGACGATTTTGAGCTCATTGGAATGGTAACTAAGACAAGCTTCTAAATGAAAAAAATTGGGTAATTTCGAGACCGTTCGATATTCGAAAGCACATTGGAACTCTTCGATCGTCATTTTGCAATTTCGATTGTTAATCTTTCCAAATCGCGCGATCCAACGGAGACGCTCATAACTCCCTCGTTTGATGTCAGATTATGTCGATTTTTTGTCATCTGAAAGGTAGTTTAGCGCACTTTAATTCCTGACTGCAACTGTCCTATTCCGAGACCATTTGGGCATCCGTAAGTGGGATCGCAGTCGTCGCTACTGAATTTTTCCTTCATCTCCTTGTCCAACAGTAACCCTCATCACTCTCTCTTTAGTGGTCAATTTTTGACGATTTTGTGCTCATTGGAATGATAAGTTGACAAGCTTTTAAATGAGCCCAGAATTGGGTAATTTTGAGACCGTTCGATATCCAAAAATCACGTTTGAACTCTTCGATCGTCATTTTGTAATTTCGATTGTTGATCTTTCTAAAATGCTTGTTCCAATCGAGGTGCTCATAACTCCCTCATTTGATGTCGGAATGGGTCGATTTTTGGTTCTCTGAATGGTACTTTTGTGCACTTTCATTCTTGTCTGCAAACATCGTATTCCAAGACCATTTGGGCTTCCGAAAGTGGGATCGCAGTCGTCGCTACTGAATTTCTCCTTCATCTCCTTGTCCAACAGTAACCTTCATAACTCTCTCTTCAGTGGTCGAATTTAGACGATTTTGAGCTCATTGGAATGGTAACAAGACAAGCTTCTAAATGACACCAAAATTGGGTAATTTCGAGACCGTACGTTATTCGAAAGGCACATTGGAACTCTTCGATCGTCATTTTGCAATTTCGATTTTTAATCTTTCCAAATTGCGCGATCCAACCGAGACGCTCATAACTCCCTCGTTTGATGTCGGATTGGGTCGATTTTTTGTCATCTGAAAGGTAGTTTAGCGCACTTTAATTCCTGACTGCAACCGTCCTATTCCGAGACCATTTGGGCATCCGTAAGTGTGATCGTAGTCGTCGCTACTGCATTTCCCCTTCATCTCCTTGTCCAACAGTAACCCTCATAACTCTCTCTTTAGTGGTAGAATTTAGACTATTTTGAGCTCATTGGAATGATAAGTTGACAAGCCTCTAAATGAACCAGAATTGAGTAATTTCGAGACTGTTCGATATCCTGTAAGCACGTTGGAACTCTTCGATCATCATTTTGTAATTTCGATTGTTAATCTTTGTAAAATGCTCGATCCAATGGAGGCACTCATAACTCCCTCATTTGATGTCGGAATGGGTCGATTTTTGGTCGTCTAAATGGTACTTTAGCGCAGTTTCATTCCAGACTGCAATCATCGTATTCCGAGACCATTTGGGCATCCGTAAGTGGGATCGCAGTCGTCGCTACTGAATTTTTCCTTCATCTCCTTGTCCAACAGTAACCCTCATCACTCTCTCTTTAGTGGTCGATTTTTGACGATTTTGAGCTCATTGGAATGATAAGTTGACAAGCTTTTAAATGAGCCCAGAATTGGGTAATTTTGAGACCGTTCGATATCCAAAAATCACGTTTGAACTCTTCGATCGTCATTTTGTAATTTCGATTGTTAATCTTTCTAAAATGCTTGTTCCAATCGAGGTGCTCATAACTCCCTCATTTGATGTCGGAATGGGTCGATTTTTGGTTCTCTGAATGGTACTTTTGTGCACTTTCATTCTTGACTGCAAATCGTATTCCAAGACCATTTGGGCTTCCGAAAGTGGGATCGCAGTCGTCGCTACTGAATTTCTCCTTCATCTCCTTGTCCAACTAACGTCGTCAAACTCTCAGTAACCTTCATAACTCTCTCTTCAGTGGTCGAATTTAGACGATTTTGAGCTCATTGGAATGGTAACAAGACAAGCTTCTAAATGACACCAAAATTGGGTAATTTCGAGACCGTACGTTATTCGAAAGGCACATTGGAACTCTTCGATCGTCATTTTGCAATTTCGATTTTTAATCTTTCCAAATCGCGCGATCCAACCGAGACGCTCATAACTCCCTCGTTTGATGTCGGATTGGGTCGATTTTTTGTCATCTGAAAGGTAGTTTAGCGCACTTTAATTCCTGACTGCAACCGTCCTATTCCGAGACCATTTGGGCATCCGTAAGTGGGATCGTAGTCGTCGCTACTGCATTTCCCCTTCATCTCCTTGTCCAACAGTAACCCTCATAACTCTCTCTTTAGTGGTCGAATTTAGACTATTTTGAGCTCATTGGAATGATAAGTTGACAAGCCTCTAAATGAGACCAGAATTGAGTAATTTCGAGACTGTTCGATATCCTGTAAGCACGTTGGAACTCTTCGATCATCATTTTGTAATTTCGATTGTTAATCTTTGTAAAATGCTCGATCCAATGGAGGCACTCATAACTCCCTCATTTGATGTCGGAATGGGTCGATTTTTGGTCGTCTAAATGGTACTTTAGCGCAGTTTCATTCCAGACTGCAATCATCGTATTCCGAGACCATTTGGGCATCCGTAAGTGGGATCGCAGTCGTCGCTACTGAATTTTTCCTTCATCTACTTGTCCAACAGTAACCTCATCACTCTCTCTTTAGTGGTCGATTTTTGACGATTTTGAGCTCATTGGAATGATAAGTTGACAAGCTTTTAAATGAGCCCAGAATTGGGTAATTTTGAGACCGTTCGATATCCAAAATCACGTTTGAACTCTTCGATCGTCATTTTGTAATTTCGATTGTTAATCTTTCTAAAATGCTTGTTCCAATCGAGGTGCTCATAACTCCCTCATTTGATGTCGGAATGGGTCCATTTTTGGTCATCTGAATGGTACTTTTGTGCACTTTCATTCCTGACTGCAATCATCGTATTCCGAGACCATTTGGGCATCCGAAAGTGGGATCGCAGTCGTAGCTACTGAATTTCTCCTTCATCTCCTTGTCCAACAGTATCCTTCATAACTCTCTCTTCAGTGGTCGAATTTAGACGATTTTGAGCTCATTGGAATCGTAACTAGACAAGCTTCTAAATGAAAAAAAAATTGGGTAATTTCGAGACCGTTCGATATTCGAAAAGCACATTGGAACTCTGCGATCGTTATTTTGCAATTTCGATTGTTAATCTTTCCAAATCGCGCGATCCAACGGAGACGCTCATAACTCCCTCGTTTGATGTCAGATTATGTCGATTTTTTGTCATCTGAAAGGTAGTTTAGCGCACTTTAATTCCTGACTGCAACTGTCCTATTCCGAGACCATTTGGGCATCCGTAAGTGGGATCGCAGTCGTCGCTACTGAATTTTTCCTTCATCTCCTTGTCCAACAGTAACCCTCATCACTCTCTCTTTAGTGGTCGATTTTTGACGATTTTGAGCTCATTGGAATGATAAGTTGACAAGCTTTTAAATGAGCCAGAATTGGGTAATTTTGAGACCGTTCGATATCCAAAATCACGTTTGAACTCTTCGATCGTCATTTTGTAATTTCGATTGTTATCTTTCTAAAATGCTTGTTCCAATCGAGTGCTCATAACTCCCTCATTTGATGTCGGAATGGGTCGATTTTTGGTTCTCTGAATGGTACTTTTGTGCACTTTCATTCTTGACTGCAAACATCGTATTCCAAGACCATTTGGGCTTCCGAAAGTGGGATCGCATCGTCGCTACTACTGAATTTCTCCTTCATCTCCTTGTCCAACAGTAACCTTCATAACTCTCTCTTCAGTGGTCGAATTTTAGACGATTTTGAGCTCATTGGAATGGTAACAAGACAAGCTTCTAAATGACACCAAAATTGGGTAATTTCGAGACCGTACGTTATTCGAAAGGCACATTGGAACTTTCGATCGTCATTTTGCAATTTCGATTTTTAATCTTTCCAAATTGCGCGATCCAACCGAGACGCTCATAACTCCCCTCGTTCGATGTCGGATTGGGTCGATTTTTTGTCATCTGAAAGGTAGTTTAGCGCACTTTAATTCCTGACTGCACCGTCCTATTCCGAGACCATTTGGGCATCCGTAAGTGTGATCGTAGTCGTCGCTACTGCATTTCCCCTTCATCTCCTTGTCCAACAATAACCCTCATAACTCTCTCTTTAGTGGTCGAATTTAGACTATTTTGAGCTCATTGGAATGATAAGTGACAAGCCTCTAAATGAGAAAGAATTGAGTAATTTCGAGACTGTTCGATATCCGTAAGCACGTTGGAACTCTTCGATCATCATTTTGTAATTTCGATTGTTAATCTTTGTAAAATGCGATCCAATGGAGGCACTCATAACTCCCTCATTTGATGTCGGAATGGGTCGATTTTTGTTCGTCTCTGAAATGGTACTTTAGCGCACTTTCATTCCAGACTGCAATCATCGTATTCCGAGACCATTTGGGCATCCGTAAGTGGGATCGCAGTCGTCGCTACTGAATTTTTCCTTCATCTCCTTGTCCAACAGTAACCCTCATCACTCTCTCTTTAGTGGTCGATTTTTGACGATTTTGAGCTCATTGGAATGATAAGTTGACAAGCTTTAAATGAGCCAGAATTGGGTAATTTGAGACCGTTCGATATCCAAAAATCACGTTTGAACTCTTCGATCGTCATTTTGTAATTTCGATTGTTAATCTTTCTAAAATGCTTGTTCCAATCGAGGTGCTCATAACTCCCTCATTTGATGTCGGAATGGGTCGATTTTTGTTCTCTGAATGGTACTTTTGTGCACTTTCATTCTGACTGCAAACATCGTATTCCAAGACCATTTGGGCTTCCGAAAGTGGGATCGCAGTCGTCGCTACTGAATTTCTCCTTCATCTCCTTGTCCAACAGTAACCTTCATAACTCTCTCTTCAGTGGTCGAATTTAGACGATTTTGAGCTCATTGGAATGGTAACAAGACAAGCTTCTAAATGACCAAAATTGGGTAATTTCGAGACCGTACGTTATTCGAAGGCACATTGGAACTCTTCGATCGTCATTTTGCAATTTCGATTTTTAATCTTTCCAATTGCGCGATCCACCGAGACGCTCATAACTCCCTCGTTTGATGTCGGATCGGTCGATTTTTTGTCATCTGAAAGGTAGTTTAGCGCACTTTATTCCTGACTGCAACCGTCCTATTCCGAGACCATTTGGGCATCCGTAAGTGTGATCGTAGTCGTCGCTACTGCATTTCCCCTCATCTCCTTGTCCAACAGTAACCCTCATAACTCTCTCTTTAGTGGTCGAATTTAGACTATTTTGAGCTCATTAGAATGATAAGTTGACAAGCCTCTAAATGAGACCGGAATTGAGTAATTTCGAGACTGTTCGATATCCTGTAAGCACGTTGGAACTCTTCGATCATCATTTTGTAATTTCGATTGTTAATCTTTGTAAAATGCTCGATCCAATGGAGGCACTCATAACTCCCTCATTTGATGTCGGAATGGGTCGATTTTTGGTCGTCTAAATGGTACTTTAGCGCACTTTAATTCCTGACTGCAACTGTCCTATTCCGAGACCATTTGGGCATCAGTAAGTGGGATCGCAGTTGTCGCTACTGAATTTTTCCTTCATCTCCTTGTCCAACAGTAACCCTCATCACTCTCTCTTTAGTGGTCGATTTTTGACGATTTTGAGCTCATTGGAATGATAAGTTGACAAGCTTTTAAATGAGCCCAGAATTGGGTAATTTTGAGACCGTTCGATATCCAAAAGCACGTTGGAACTCTTCGATCGTCATTTTGTAATTTCGATTGTTAATCTTTCTAAAATGCTTGTTCCAATCGAGGTGCTCATAACTCCCTCATTTGATGTCGGAATGGGTCGATTTTTGTTCTCTGAATGGTACTTTAGTGCACTTTCATTCCTGACTGCAAAATCGTATTCCGAGACCATTTGGGCATCCGAAAGTGGGATCGCAGTCGTCGCTACTGAATTTCTCCTTCATCTCCTTGTCCAACAGTAACCTTCATACTCTCTCTTCAGTGGTCGAATTAGACGATTTTGAGCTCATTGGAATGATAAGTTGACAAGCTTCTAAATGACACCAAAATTGGGTAATTTCGAGACCGTTCGATATTCGAAAAGCACATTGGAACTCTTCGATCGTCATTTTGCAATTTCGATTGTTAATCTTTCTAAATGCGCGATCCAACGAGACGCTCATAACTCCCTCGTTTGATGTCGGATTGGGTCGATTTTTTGTCATCTGAAAGGTAGTTTAGCGCACTTTAATTCCTGACTGCAACCGTCCTATTCCGAGACCATTTGGGCATCCGTAAGTGGGATCGCAGTCGTCGCTACTGAATTTCCCCTTCATCTCCTTGTCCAACAGTAACCTCATAACTCTCTCTTTAGTGGTCGAATTTAGACGATTTTGAGCTCATTGGAATGATAAGTTGACAAGCTTCTAAATGACACCAGAATTGGGTAATTTCGAGACCGTTCGATATCCGAAAGCACGTTGGAACTCTTCGATCGTCATTTTGTAATTTCGATTGTTAATCTTTCTAAAATGCGCGATCCAACGAGGCGCTCATAACTCCCTCATTTGATGTCGGAATGGGTCGATTTTTGTCATCTAAATGGTACTTTAGCGCACTTTCATTCCTGACTGCAATCATCGTATTCCGAGACCATTTGGGCATCCGTAAGTGGGATCGCAGTCGTCGCTACTGAATTTCCCTTCATCTCCTTGTCCAACAGTAACCCTCATAACTCTCTCTTTAGTGGTCGAATTTAGACGATTTTGAGCTCATTGGAATGATAAGTTGACAAGCTTCTAAATGACCAGAATTGAGTAATTTCGAGACTGTTCGATATCCTGTAAGCACGTTGGAACTCTTCGATCATCATTTTGTAATTTCGATTGTTAATCTTTGTAAATGCTCGATCCAATGGAGGCACTCATAACTCCCTCATTTGATGTCGGAATGGGTCGATTTTTGGTCGTCTAAATGGTACTTTAGCGCAGTTTCATTCCAGACTGCAATCATCGTATTCCGAGACCATTTGGGCATCCGTAAGTGGGATCGCAGTCGTCGCTACTGAATTTTTCCTTCATCTCCTTGTCCAACAGTAACCCTCATCACTCTCTCTTTAGTGGTCGATTTTTGACGATTTTGAGCTCATTGGAATGATAAGTTGACAAGCTTTTAAATGAGCCCAGAATTGGGTAATTTTGAGACCGTTCGATATCCAAAAATCACGTTTGAACTCTTCGATCGTCATTTTGTAATTTCGATTGTTAATCTTTCTAAAATGCTTGTTCCAATCGAGGTGCTCATAACTCCCTCATTTGATGTCGGAATGGGTCGATTTTTGGTTCTCTGAATGGTACTTTTGTGCACTTTCATTCTTGACTGCAAACATCGTATTCCAAGACCATTTGGGCTTCCGAAAGTGGGATCGCAGTCGTCGCTACTGAATTTCTCCTTCATCTCCTTGTCCAACAGTAACCTTCATAACTCTCTCTTCAGTGGTCGAATTTAGACGATTTTGAGCTCATTGGAATGGTAACAAGACAAGCTTCTAAATGACACCAAATTGGGTAATTTCGAGACCGTACGTTATTCGAAAGGCACATTGGAACTCTTCGATCGTCATTTTGCAATTTCGATTTTTAATCTTTCCAAATTGCGCGATCCAACCGAGACGCTCATAACTCCCTCGTTTGATGTCGGATCGGGTCGATTTTTTGTCATCTGAAAGGTAGTTTAGCGCACTTTAATTTCTGACTGCACCGTCCTATTCCGAGACCATTTGGGCATCCGTAAGTGTGATCGTAGTCGTCGCTACTGCATTTCCCCTTCATCTCCTTGTCCAACAGTAACCCTCATAACTCTCTCTTTAGTGGTCGAATTTAGACTATTTTGAGCTCATTGGAATGATAAGTTGACAAGCCTCTAAATGAGACCAGAATTGAGTAATTTCGAGACTGTTCGATATCCTGTAAGCACGTTGGAACTCTTCGATCATCATTTTGTAATTTCGATTGTTAATCTTGTAAAATGCTCGATCCAATGGAGGCACTCATAACTCCCTCATTTGATGTCGGAATGGGTCGATTTTTGGTCGTCTAAATGGTACTTTAGCGCAGTTTCATTCCAGACTGCAATCATCGTATTCCGAGACCATTTGGGCATCCGTAAGTGGGATCGCAGTCGTCGCTACTGAATTTTTCCTTCATCTACTTGTCCAACAGTAACCCTCATCACTCTCTCTTTAGTGGTCGATTTTTGACGATTTTGAGCTCATTGGAATGATAAGTTGACAAGCTTTTAAATGAGCCCAGAATTGGGTAATTTTGAGACCGTTCGATATCCAAAAATCACGTTTGAACTCTTCGATCGTCATTTTGTAATTTCGATTGTTAATCTTTCTAAAATGCTTGTTCCAATCGAGGTGCTCATAACTCCCTCATTTGATGTCGGAATGGGTCGATTTTTGGTTCTCTGAATGGTACTTTTGTGCACTTTCATTCTTGACTGCAACATCGTATTCCAAGACCATTTGGGCTTCCGAAAGTGGGATCGCAGTCGTCGCTACTGAATTTCTCCTTCATCTCCTTGTCCAACAGTAACCTTCATAACTCTCTCTTCAGTGGTCGAATTTAGACGATTTTGAGCTCATTGGAATGGTAACAAGACAAGCTTCTAAATGACACCAAAATTGGGTAATTTCGAGACCGTACGTTATTCGAAAGGCACATTGGAACTCTTCGATCGTCATTTTGCAATTTCGATTTTTAATCTTTCCAAATCGCGCGATCCAACCGAGACGCTCATAACTCCCTCGTTTGATGTCGGATCGGGTCGATTTTTTGTCATCTGAAAGTAGTTTTAGCGCACTTTAATTCCTGACTGCAACCGTCCTATTCCGAGACCATTTGGGCATCCGTAAGTGTGATCGTAGTCGTCGCTACTGAATTTCCCTTCATCTCCTTGTCCAACAGTAACCCTCATAACTCTCTCTTTAGTGGTCGAATTTAGACTATTTTGAGCTCATTGGAATGATAAGTTGACAAGCCTCTAAATGAGACCAGAATTGAGTAATTTCGAGACTGTTCGATATCCTGTAAGCACGTTGGAACTCTTCGATCATCATTTTGTAATTTCGATTGTTAATCTTTGTAAAATGCTCGATCCAATGGAGGCACTCATAACTCCCTCATTTGATGTCGGAATGGGTCGATTTTTGGTCGTCTAAATGGTACTTTAGCGCAGTTTCATTCCAGACTGCAATCATCGTATTCCGAGACCATTTGGGCATCCGTAAGTGGGATCGCAGTCGTCGCTACTGAATTTTTCCTTCATCTCCTTGTCCAACAGTAACCCTCATCACTCTCTCTTTAGTGGTCGATTTTTGACGATTTTGAGCTCATTGGAATGATAAGTTGACAAGCTTTTAAATGAGCCAGAATTGGGTAATTTTGAGACCGTTCGATATCCAAAAATCACGTTTGAAATCTTCGATCGTCATTTTGTAATTTCGATTGTTAATCTTTCTAAAATGCTTGTTCCAATCGAGGTGCTCATAACTCCCTCATTTGATGTCGGAATGGGTCGATTTTTTGGTCATCTGAATGGTACTTTTGTGCACTTTCATTCTTGACTGCAAACTCGTATTCCGAGACCATTTGGGCATCCGAAAGTGGGATCGCAGTCGTCGCTACTGAATTTCTCCTTCATCTCCTTGTCCAACAGTAACCTTCATAACTCTCTCTTCAGTGGTCGAATTTAGACGATTTTGAGCTCATTGGAATGGTAACAAGACAAGCTTCTAAATGACACCAAAATTGGGTAATTTCGAGACCGTACGTATTCGAAAGCACATTGGAA